>PVJL010008013.1:0-71302 GCA_004026885.1 Lyroderma lyra
TGAACTCTATATTCCATGGTAATAAATCTGAATTTTACAAATTAGGGGAAAAAAGATCAAAACTGGTAAGTGATTTACCCAAGTCAACACAAACCACTGCCATAGGATAAGGACTCGAATTTTGTTCTCCTGACTTCAGGGCTTTTTACTGCTACTTATTAATAAATGAACTATTTGAGGGATTAGGTTTTACTGTAACATTTTTGGCTCTATCACCAAATACACAAAAACTAAAACTTCTGAGGACATTCTTTGATATGCGGAATCATTTCCCTACTTAAGGAAACATAATGTGTATAAAATTGCCTTTCTGGCAGTTTCCACTTTTAAAAAGAGAAAAAATGAAAGAGACTGTAATATAATTTTAAAAAATACATGCAATATACCTTACGTAGTTGCAAATAAAAAAATATAAAAAGTAATTCTCAACAAGATGACCTAGTTAAAAAGAGAAAGTAGTGAAGAAGGTGTAGATACATTAAAAGTGGGAGGGCAGACTTGGAGGTTTCCTGGGTAGTTACCACACAAAACAGTTCATTTATCTAGTGAGATATTTCTGACATTTATGATGTAATTTCCATAAATGCCAGAAATATCTAACTAGGGAGTCTATAGTTTACTACCAGGGGATAACCAAGTAGTGCAGCCCCACCCCCGCACCACACGGACCCCCCACAACCCCCGCCACACACACACACACAGTGCCATCTGAGAAGGCAGAGAAAGAAGCCTGACTTCCATTCCCACCTAGTAGTAACGAGGCAGTCCTCCCACGTCTCCGTGAATAAATATGGCCACGAATTTATTCTGAAACAATGCTAACTACAAATACAGAGGTCGTCACTACAAAATAAGGCAATATCCCCAGATAATTCAACACTGAAATCAGGAATGCAGTGCAAAGAGAAAGGATGGAGGTTTTGTGTACAGTAAGAACAGCTAGAGAAACATGGAGTCTTCAGGAAAGTCAATGATTGGCAGAGCCACCATAGCAAACCCTATACTTTACTAAAAGTACAGTAGGTTTTACTTGCCACTTACAGAAAGGAGACAAATTGTATTAGAAATGGATTCCTCCTTTCAGAATATGAAAGTGATTTTTTTGCAACTCAACGCATGATGAGAGATTAACACCATGTGAATTTAAGGTCCTCCATTTTGGAAAACTAGCACAGGTTGACCCGAACCTTGACAAAACTGATTTATCCTTTGGTTTTTGTTCAACTTTATTTCTTTTATATTTAATATTCTCCCAGATAAATCTCTGTTCTGATCTATGGTGTTCGGTAAGATTCAAAGTCTTTCTTGACACTGACTTCTCCTCTAAATTGCTAAATCTATTATTTATGTAATAAATCTCTATTTGTATATATTACAAATGATCACCACAATAAGCCTAGTTATCTGTCACCATACAAGAAGAACTATGGGCACAGTCTCTCTTCAAGTACACCTTACCGTCTAAAAGCTTTAGTCTTGATAAGCTGCCCCTTTCCCAGTCCTTTGAGTAGGGAGAGCAACATTTTGCTGAGGCTTTTCTTGCCTGTACTTGCTAGTGTTCCTGAGTTGCTGGCTTCTTCATTTCTACGTCGTCGATATATGAGCGAACTCAACATGCTTTTTCTTCCTTGGGTACTGAGATCCCTAGACTATCTGCCTTCTTCTCTCCTTTCAACATCTTCTTATAATTATTTTACATATAATCCTAATGGTTTTAGTAGTACTTAGTGGAAAGAACAGAAATAAGTGTGTCTACTCCATTTTCCTTGAAATAGAAGTCCCAATGTTTTTAAGTACATACTTTGCCTTGTTTAATTTCTTTCTTAAAATAGTGCTTTCAGTGTCGTGCAACTTAATCTCCATTGATATAAAGACTGAGGGAAGAGATAATTTAATTTTATTATTTTTAATCATTCTGAATGGTATGTGGTAAAAATAATGCAGAAAATTAAAAGTAAAAGCAAGGAAAACAGCTAAAAGCATTACTGAATAGTTTAGGCAAGGCAAAAATAAAAGATTTCTCTTAATGGCTCAGCAGAATATGGGTAGTTCATTTTTGTGATCATTTTTGTATTTATTTGCTGAATATTTCTTGTTCCCAGATAGTGAATAGTCAAACCAAAAAATATATAGTTATTTTTCTTCAGAAAACAAAATGGGAATGAAGATATAGAAAGAACACACATATAATTATCCTCCTTTTTTATCCATCTGTCATAGTTTGATTGATCTATCCATCTTTCTAGTCCATCTCTCTCCTTCTCCCCTCACTCTCATACCATCTGCCTCTCTCTCTCCCTGGTTCTCTCATTTCAGCCTTCTATTTCTCTTCATGATTCTCCAATAGATAGGTTGTGTGAACCAGTCATCCCTTCATGCCCTTCCTAATTTCTCCCATTGGAGTGAAGGGATCTCCTAACATAAAAATACAATAGAATTACTCCACAAAAACAATCCACATGAGTAAGACAAAAATTTTTCTCCTCCACTCTCAATAATTCAAGTATCCACACTGGAGGATTTTGCAATTCCTGATCACAATGAGAAAACTGTCATGGCAGCCTCAGAATAAAGGGGTGTGTAGGTTCAAAGGCAACAACTATAGAGGGATATACAAACAACAGATCCTAGAAGAACAAAGAAGGAAAGATATGATTTACAAAAGATGGCTGAGGGTCTTTTGCATATCCTTCCAAGAAAACTTTTTTTCTAGATTTATTGAGATATAAATAACATTACATTATATAGTTCTAAGGTGTGTCAAATAACAATTTAATATATGTATGCATTACAAAATGATTATCACAATATTAGTTAATATCCATAGCCTCACATTGTTACAATCTTATTTCCTTATTATGAGAACTTTTCTGTTTTTGTTTTTTTAATTTATTGGGGTGACAGTGATTAGTAAAAATTACATAGATCCTAGGTGTACGATTCTACATCTTCTATGTGTTGTATTATGTGTTCATCACCCAGAGTCAGTTCTCTTTCCATCACCATATATTTGTGTCCCTGTCCCTTCTTTTCCCCTCTTACCCTCAAGTAACTTCTGAATTATAGACTGTGTACATGAGTTGTATTTCTTTGTTGCTCTCAATATTCTGTTAGCAATCATATTAAATTGCTCCATCCATTTCCCTTATTTTACCCACTCTCCCATCTCTCCTCCCATCTTAAAGAAGTCCCTCTACCATTCTTTGTAGTACTGGTTTAGTGGTGATAAATTCCTTTAGCTTTTTCTTACCTGAGAAGCTCTTCATCTGTACTTCAATTTTGAATGCTAGCCTTGCCAGATACATTATTCTTGGTTGTAGATCCTTGGTTTTCATCACATTGAATATTTCCTGTGAATCCCTTCTAGGCTGTAAAGTTTCTGGTGAGAAATCCACTGAGAGTCAAATGAGTGTCCCTTAATAAGTTACTACTTGCATTTCTCTTACTGCTTTATAATTTTCTCTTTTTCTTTAACTTTGCCATTTTAATTATCATGTGTCTTGGTGTGTTCTTATTTGGGATTATCTTGTTTGGAATTCTCTGTGTATCCTAGACTTGTATATCTATTTCCTTCACCAGGTTAGGAAATTTTTCAGTCATTATTTCTTCTTGATGCCTTGTTTTTCCTCTGTCCCTTCAGGCATGCCTATTATTCTGATATTTTTTGCCTTTGATATAATCCCAGAGGAATCCCAATCCATTTTCCCTTTTTTTGGAAATAATCTTTTAATTGATCTGGTTGAGTGTTTTCTACTGGCTTTTCCTATAAATCACTGCTGTGTGCTTCTATTTTATCTATTTTTGTGACTTTTATTCTGTTTTTCATTTCAATTAATATAGTCACTATCTCTCTCTGGTCCTTTACAATGGTTTGTAAGTCTTCTTTGATGCTTGCTGTCTCTTTGTTGAAATTATCATTCAGTTCCGTAAGCATTTTTATAATTGCTGCTTTGAGCTGTTTCTGATGGGTCATCTGTCCCCATCTCTTTAATTTGAGCTGCCTTTCTCTGGTTTCTCATTTTCGCAGCCTCTTGGGGCCCTCCTTGTTGCAGATTCTTGATGTTCTCTGCTGATACTGGGTGGGCAGAGGTCTGTGAGGGAAGCGCGTTTGTAGCTTTGTTTTCTTCCTGTGGGTTTGGAAGTTATGCAGGGAGTTTGGGTGTGATTGCTCCTTTCTATTCTCAGATTGCCTCACGCACAGATTCTGCCCTAAGCCTTGGGGTCCACTGTCCTGCATGCTGGTGTTTCAGTTGTGCTGGTTATGGGCTGAGAAGTGCACATGTGCCCTCTCTCCTTCTCCTTCCTGGCTGGAGTGTTCATGCTGTGGCTCCTCACCACCCAGCTGCCCCCCCCCCCTCTGTGAACTGAAGTGAAGTCTGCCACTGCGTCTTGCAGACCAGTCTGCATCTCCTACAGCCAAAGTGAGGTGGGTGTGGTATCTCAAACCCCCTCCTCTGGGCCCCCTTTCCTCTGTCCCACACCAGCTGTGCCCCGCTATTTCCCTTTTATTTCTCCTTTGTTTAACCCTCTGCCCACCTACAGGTACCTCAATGCAACAAGTAGGTTTCTTAGCTGTGATTGTGCTCTGTGTAGAGAGTCCTTGGTTGAGGAATAGGTGTTTTATTAGTTGTAATCTCCAGAGGATGTTTTGAGGTGTCCTTTTCATGCCACCATTTTGTTGCCTCCTCTAGAATTTCTAAGATCTACTTTCTTAATAACTTTCAAGTATACAGTACAATATCTTTTACTATAGTCATCATGTTGTACATTACATTCCCAGAATCTTTTAATCTTATAACTGGAAGATTATGCCTTTTTGACTACCTTTGTCCATTTTACCTACCCTCACCCCTCATTTCAGGCAACCACAGGTATGGTTTATATTTCTATGAATTTGTTTTCTTAGATTAAATATATAAATGAAATCATACAATATCTACCTTTCTCTGTCTGACTTATTTCCCTAAGTGCAATGCCTTTAAGGTCCATCCATGTTGTTGCAAATGGCAAGGTTTCCTTCTTTTTTAAGGTTGTCTTTATAAAATGAAAGACAATCACCTCATGGAACTACTACATAAATATTTTTGCTTCGTATCTGGATTTTAAATTTCTTTGTAACTTACTCTAATTGGAATATTTATTAAAACATATACACAAGTACTCTTAATTTTTCCTATTCTGATAAATAGGTCAAATGCTAAAGTCAGGTTTTACACAAAGTAAATAGTATTCTCAAAACATGAGGGTTCAACTACTAAGATTTTTTTAGTGTTCTCTTGTTTATAGCTACTTCTCTAAGGCTAAAAATATGATGGTGATGAACAGTGGAGTGACATTAAAAATCCTTGCAGAAAGGTCCCAAATAAAAACCAAAACCAACAAAAACACACAAAAACCAAAAACCAGAAAACCAGAAATCAAACAGATAAACAAAAAGAAACAAACCAGTCAAATTGTTATAAAAAGTATAGATTGCAGACATGGTCTCCCTTCAGAGGTGGCTTGTTTCCTTTTTTCCCCCCTAAAAAATCTGAAGAATTAACTTGAAAGGTTTCTCTCTTAACACAGTAATTTAGCTGAACACAGCTTTGACCTAAACAGAAAATGTTTTCCATTTTGACAGTTTTCTAACATTCATTAAAATAATTTCAAGTGACAATGGAATATCATTGTCATTTACCTGGAAAGTATAAAAAGTTATTATAGTAGGAGACAGTGAAATGCTTTTTGTATTTTAATATGGATTCTAAAAATAACTGTTGGAATAAATGTACCTTAAGTGTTAATCTACTGAATTAATTTTTGGTAAGTCACTCAACATTAAAAGAATAAAATAAATGGTTATGTAAACTGCAACAAAAAAAAAATGGAAGGCCTTTGTGCAAAACTAAGTTCATCAGGGAGAGGAGGAGGAGTCAAATATATGGTGATGGAAGGAGAACTAACTCTGGGTGGTGAACACACAATGCAACATATAAATGACGTATTAAAGAATTGTCCACTTGAAACCTATATGATTTTCCTAACCAATGTCACCTTCGTAAATTTAATTTTAAAAAAATACAGAGCCGTATTCAATTTAGAGGAAGAACCTGCTCTTCAAAGCAAAATATCTATGGTTTCATTTTATCCCCTAATATTTTTTTAAGCACATGTCTTTTGTGGACAACAAATTCAGGTTTCATAGCATCACACAGGAAAGCAATTATTTAAGAAGCTCACATTTGACCTTTTATTGTATTCAAAGGGTTTATTCTTTGCATATAAACTTAAAACTTTATGCTATACATGAGAAATGGCAGGATACACTTGATAGAGTTATGAGAATGAGATCACTCTTTGGAAACACTCCTTGTGACTACAGCCCAAAATAATGCAGTAAAAAGAAGCCACCAGTAAAGCAATTTTTGTCTTTGTCTTTCTCTTTGTCTTGAGCCTCCTGACTGATTCATTTTGTTCCCCATTCCATCTACTTTCCATCCTTCTGTTTTACTATCTTATTATAGAAATGATGGGAACAAAAACTATTGAAGCTACAAATGACCCAGTGATATATAGTGATATATATTCATACGTAACTACAAATAGATAGGTACATAGATAGCTCCTGCAGGGGCACCTACATTTTGTCGGCATTGGTGATTCTGACACCACAAGACCTGAACACATGGTAGTTTAGACCCACACACTGTGCAGTTAAGCCAATGTGTAAAGCATTGCTGCTTTTTCTTTTTTTATTCTTTTTTTTTTTCACTTTCATTTTACCTTGAAAATCCTATGATGAGATAGTCCAAAATAAAATGTGAGACAGTGCTGAAAGATGAAACTTCCAGGTCAGAAAGCACTCAGTTTCTGGGGAAGAGCAGAGAACAAGGATGAATAGCATTGTTGCTAACGATACAAACAGACCAAAGCTAAAAAGACATCTAGAGGCTAATGTGCACAAAGGCGAATGGTAAATATGATGCTGTACAACACGTACAATCAGAACACAGAATGTAAGAAGTATGAATCAAGGTAAACCGGAAATTGTAAAGCAAGAAATGAAACATATAAACATTTCAGTGGTTGCTGTTAACAAATGAAAATGGACTGAAATGGGACATTTCCAGTGAGGCAACTACAAAGATTTCTACTCTGGAAAAGAGAGAAGAGATGGAGTGGGTTTAATACTGAGGCAGGTTGTAGCACAGGCAGTTACGGGCTATAATGCAAGGTCAGATCAAATAATATCAAACAGACTTTTAGGAAAACCTATTAACATAACCATCATTCAAGTCTATGCTACAGAAGCTGAAAAAGATGAAAGTGAAAGGTTTTATGCAGTATCCAAGAAGACACTGATCACACACCAAAACAAGACATGCTGATAATTATAGCTAATTGAAATGCAAAAGTAGAAAATAAAGCAGAATCAAATGTAATCAGAAAATGTGGACTACGGGTAATTAATGAAGCAGGAGATTGGCTCAAGGGTTTCTGTGAAGCCAACAATTTGTGCATCACAAACACATGCTTCAAACAACCAAACAGATGACTGTATACATGGATATCACCAGCTGGCCGCTATGGAAATCAAATAGACTATGTAATTGAAAGCAGGAGATGGAAAAGCTCTATTGTCTCTGTCAAAACAAGACTATGACCAGATTTTGGTGTTGTCCACAAACTGTTAATATCAAATATTAGAGTAAGGCTGAAAAGAGCACTAAAAGAAGTACACCATCAAAATATAACATAAATAACATTCCTCATGGCTTTAAATTTCATATATAAAACAGATTTGCACTGTTAAACTTAATTGACTCTGAACCAGAACAACTGTGGGCTGAAGCTAGATATATTATTATGGAAGGCTATGAAAAGGTAATGCCAGAAGTCAGAAGGAAAGGAAAATCCAGGAGGATGACAGAAGAAACAGTAACATTTGTTAAAGACAGGTGAGAGGTAAAAGTTAAAGGTGACAAAAACAGTTAGAATCCTGAATGCAGTTTTTTAATGACTATCACATATGACATAAAGAGAACTAATACAATATTACAATAATCAATGGAAGGAGATAAAAGAGAACAAGAAAAAAGAAAAGAAAACAGATCATTACCAAAATAATAAAAAAAATGAGAAATTCAAGTCTAGGGTGGGAATGCTATACAACCAACAAGGAAGCACATTATCTGACCAGGAGAAAATAAAGGGAAGGTGGAAACAGAATACTAAAAAATCTTTACAGAAGACACAAAAGGAAGATAGGCACCTTTGAAGAAGATTCCTATAGGGAAGAATGTGTATCTCTAGAAAGTGAAGTAAAAGCAGTCCCAAACATATTGGGAGGAAATAATTCACCAAGATAGATGGGATACTGACAGAATTATTTCAAGCCAGAGACTGAATCTGTCAAAATCCTAACAAAATTCAACAAATGTGGAAAACTAAACAATGGCCTACAGACTGGAAATGTTCAAATACAACCTGATTTTCAAGAATGGAGAAGCCAAAGAGTACAGCAACTATAGGACCACTGCTCTAAGTTTCCATGCAAGTACAGTGATGCTCAAGGTGATGCAACAAAAGCTTTTACTTATATGGAGCAAGGAATGCCATATGTTCAAGCTGCGTTTAGGAAAGAAAAAGTAACTTGAGATCTAATTGCAAACATTTGTTGGATACTGGCATACTCTAAAGAATTTCAGAAGGTTAGTCTATGTTTTATAGATTACTGTAAAGCCTTTGACTGCATGGATAGTGAAAAACAATGGGTTGCTCTCAAAAAAATGGGTGTACCTTATCACTTGATTGTCCTAATGCAGTATTACAGACAGGAAGCCACTTGTCAGGACAGAATACAGAGAGACAGAATACTTCCCTAAAGGCAGAGGTGTGGGAATTAATTAAAAATTTTGTCAAATTCCACAAATTGAAACCAGTAGCCCTATGACTTAGTCCTCCTTGGTGACTGAAAAGTCATACATATTTTTGTCTATTGATACAAATTTTCACTAGGAGATAGAACCATTATCTTCTCACCTACCCACCAGAGTGATATAAATTCAAGAACTGATACATGCAATTGACATTTTTGCTACTCTTAAATCTCACTGTTAGGAAGTCTAATTAGGGGTAAGTTTAAGGTGAGGTAAAGATAAATCTATTTATCTGCAGGACTACCTAATGAGATTCTTACCAGATAGAGGGAAAGAACTTGGAAAAACAAACAAAACAGGATTGTTGCAGAGATGCAAATATAGCTCCTCTCCTTGAATCAGTATACTTGGAAAGGAGGGCCAGAGTTAGACTAGGATTTTGGGGAAAGGTTGTATAGTACAGACCATAAAACCAACTGCTATTGGTCATTGTCTTTTTGCAGATCTTACTATGAATATAACAAGATCCAACTCTGTGGAAGGTTGCTGACATTTCCATATGTTTTATTTTAACAGAGGAATATATAAATAAATAGTTACTTGTCTCATACTTATTTTTGTTTGCCACAATTAATATCAAATATACTGCTTAAGTGATTTTGTTTTCATTTTTATTGTTAGACTTATTGGGGTGACATCTGTTAGCAAGGATTACATAGGTTTCAGGCATACAGTTCTACAGTGCATTGTCAACTTATATAATAAGTTCACCACCTAATGTGACTTCTCTTTCCATCACCTTGTATTTAGCTTCCCCGTCTCCTCTCCCACCCCCTTTCCTTTTTCCCCTCCCTGACCCACTCATCCCCAAATAAACATTAAACTATTGATTGTGCTCATCGGTTATTTGTTTCGTCATTTCTTTTTCTTTGCTTTCAGTTTTATATTCCACATATGAGTGAAGTCATACAGTTCTTTGTTTTTTCTGTCTGGCTTATTTCACTCAGCATGATGATCTCCAGGTCCATCCATTTTGTTGCAAATGGCAATATTTCATCTTTTCTTATACCTGAGTAATATTCCATTGTGTATATGTACTACGGCTTCTTTATCCAGTCATCTGTCGCAGGGCTCTTTGGTTGTTTCCATGTTTTGGCCAATGTGAACAGCGCTGCGATGAACATTGGGGTACATAAGTCTTTGTGGACAAATGTTTTCAGGTTTTTTGGGTAGATCCCCAGAAGGGGAATTGCAGGGTCAAATGGTAGCTCCATTCCCAATTTTCTGAGAAACCTCCACACTGTCCTCCACAGTGGTTGTACCAATTTGCATTTCCACCAGTAGTGTGCGAGAGTTCCTTTTTCCCCACATCCTCTCCAGCACTTGTTATTCCTTGTCTTGTTGATAACAGCCATTCTAACAGGTGTGAGGTAGTATCTCATTGTGGTTTTGATTTGCATTTCCCTGATATCTAATGAGGATGAGCATTTTTCATATATCTGCTGGCCATTTGTATGTCTTTGTGGGACAAGTGTCTGTTTAGTTCTTCTGCCCAGGTTTTAATTGTGTTGTTTGTGTTTTTGTTGTTAACTCTTATTAGTTCTTTATATATTTTAGACATTAGACCCTTATCTGATGTGTTCTTTGCAAATTTTTCTCCCATTCAGTTGGCTGTCTCTTTGCCTTGTTGATGGTTTCTTTTGCTGTGCAGAAGCTTTTTAGTTTGATATAGTCCTATTCATTTATTTTTGCTTTTACTTCCCTTGCCTTTGAGGACAGGTTCATGAAGTCTTCCTTGAGTCCTAGGTCTATAAGTTTAGTAACAATGTTTTCTTCTATACAGTTTATTGTTGCAGGTCTGATATGAAGGTCTTTAATCCATTTTGAGTTAATTTTTATATATGGAGAGAGTTCACAGCTCAGGTTCATTCTTTTGCATATGTTTTTCCAGTTTTCCCAGCTCCACCTACTAAAGAGGCCATCTTTTCCCCATTGTAAGTTTTTTGCTCCTTTATCAAAAATTATTTGTCCATAAATGTGTGGGTTTATTTCTGGGTTTTCAGTTCTATTTCATTGGTCTATATTTCTGTTCTTCTGCCAGTATCAAGCTGTTTTGACTAATGATGCTTTGTAATATAAATAGAAGTCAGGAAGTGTAATGCCACCAGCCTTATTCTTTTTATGTAGTATTGCTTTGGCAATTCGAGGTCTTTTATGCGTCCATATAAATCTAATAATTCTTTTATCTATTTCACGAAAGTATGATTGTGGGATTTTGATGGGTATTGCATTAAATCTGTAGATTGCTTTGGGCAGAATGGCCATTTTAACAATGTTAAGTCTTCCTATCCATGAACAGGGGATATTTTTCCACCTCTTAAAGTCTGTTCCAATTTCTTTCAAAAGTGTCTTATAGATTTCCATGTATAAGTCTGTCACGTTCTTTGTTAATTTAATTCCCAGTTATTTCATTCTTTTTGTTGTGATAGTAAAAGAAACTGACTCCCTCATTTCTTTTTCTGAGGATTCATTGTTTGTATAAAGGAATGCTGTTGATTTTTGTACACTGATTTTGTATCCTGAGACTTTACTATATTCGTTAATTATTTCTAATAGTTTCCTGGTGGAATCTTTGGAATTTTTTATATAAAGGATCATGTCATCCGCAAATAGTAACAATTTGATCTCTGCTTTCCCAATTTAGATACCTTTTATCCCCTTCTCTTGCCTGACTGCTGTGGCTAGAACTTCCAATACTATATTAAATAGCAGTGGCGACAGGGGGCATCCCTATCTTGTTCCTGATTTTAGGGGAATAGGTTTCAGCTTTTGCCCATTCAGTATGATGTTGGCCAAGGGTCTGTCATATATGGCCTTTATTATGTTGAGATACTTCCCTTCTATACGTATTTTACTTAGTGTTTTGATCATAAATGGATATTGTAGCTTGTCTAAAACTTTTTTTGCATCAATTGAAATGACCATATGGTCTTTATCTTTGATTTTGTTTATGTGGTGTATCACATTGAGTGATTTTCGTATGTTGAACCATCCTTGTGCTCCCGGGATGAATCCCACTTGATCATGATGTATGATCTTTTTGATGCATTGTTGTATTTTATTTGCTAATATTCTCTTCAGGATTTTTGCATCTGTGTTCATCAGAGATAGTGGTCTATAATTTTCTTTTTTTGTGTTTTCTTTGCCAGGCTTTGGTATTAGGGTAATGTTGGCCTTACAGAATGAGTTAGGAAGTATTGCTTCCTTTTCAATTTTTTGGAAGAGTTTGAGGAGGATAGGTGTTAGTTCTTTGAATGCATGGCAGAACTCGTTGGTGAGACCATCTGGTCCAGGGCTTTTGCCTTTAGGGAGATTATGGATAGTCATTTCAGTCTCATTGCTATTGATTGGTCTATTTAGATTATCCAGTTCTTCTTGGTTCAGTCTTGGTAGGCTATAAGTTTCTAGAAACTTGTGCATTTCTTCTAGGTTGTTAAATTTCATGGCATAAAGTCCTTCATAATATTTTCTTATAATCCTTTGTATTTCTGTGGTATCAGTGGTAATTTCTCCCGTTTCATTTCTAATTTTGGATATTTGTGTCCTTCCCTTTAGTCCTTTGATTAGTCTCGCCAGGGGTTTGTCAATTTTGTTGACTTTCTCAAAGAACCAGCTCTTCATTATATTAATTTTTTCTATTGTCCTTCTGTTCTCTAATTGGTTTAGCTCTGCTTTAATTTTTATTATTTCTTTCCTTCTGCTCATTTTGCGTTTTGTCTGCTCTTCTTCTTCTATTTCTTTAAGATGGGATGCTAAAATGTTGCTTGTGATTTTTCTTGTTTCTTAAGCTAGGCCTGTAGTGATATAAATTTCCCTCTTATTACCGCTTTCGCTGTGTCCCAATAATTTTGATACATTGTATTTTCATTGTCATTAGTTTCTATATATTTTTTAATCTCATCTTTTATTTGTTCTTTTATCCAGTCCTTTTTTAATAAGCTGTTGTTTAATCTCCATTTATATGTGGTTTTTTTCTGCTTTCCTTTTACAGTTGATCTCCAATTTCGAAGCTTTGTGGTCTGAGAATACACTTGGTATGATTTCGATCTTCTTGAATTTGCTGAGGTTACTTTTGTGTCCCAGAATGTGGTCTATCCTTGAAAATGTTCCATGCACACTAGAAAAGAAGGTGTAGTCTCTTTTTGCTGGATGAAGTGTGCTGTAAATGTCAATTTTGTCCAATTGCTTTAATGTGTCCTTTAGAGCTGTTATTTCCTTATTTATTTCCTTATTTATTTTCTGTTTGGATGATCTGTCCATGGCTGTTAGCTCCCACTATGATTGTGTATTCATCAGTTTCTCCTTTCAAGTCTGTTAGTTTCTTTGTATATTTTGATGCATCCTGCTTGGGAGCATATATGTTGATTAGTGTCAACTCTTCTTGTTATTGCATTGTGCCTTTTATCATTATGTAAAAGACCATCTTTGTCTTTTACTATCTTTTTTAACTTGAAGTTTATTTCATCAGATATCAGTATGGCCACTACTGCTTTTCTCTGGTTACCATTTGCTTGAAGTATTGTTTCCCATCCTTTCACTTTGAGTCTGTGTTTATCCTTAAGGCTGAGGTGTGTTTCTTGGAGACAGCATATGGATGCGTTTTGTTTTTTAATCCAGTCTGCTACTCTGTGTCTTTTTATTGGTGAGTTCAGTCCATTAACATTTAGAGTGATGATCAATATGTGAGGATTTCCTGTGGCCATTACTTATTTCTTTCTTTGTTATTGTGTGTTTGTTTGTTTATTTTTCTTTCTTGTTGCCCCAACTTTGTTCCATTTTTCCTGATGTTTTGTTTCAGATTGAAGAGCCTCCTTCAGTATTTCTTGGGGTGCTGGCCTCGTGCTGGCAAATTCCCTCATCTTCTGTGTGTCTGAGAAGGTCTTTATTCCACCTTCACACCTGAAAGATAATTTTGCTGGATAATTTATTCTTGGCTGAAAGTTTCTCTCTTTTAAATTTTTGAATATAGAATCCCACTCTCTCCTCTCCTGGCTTGTAGAGTTTCTGCTGAGAAATCTGATGCCAGCCTGATGGGTTTTTCTCTAAAGGTTATAGTTCTTTTTTCCCTGGCTGCCTTGAGAATTGTCTCTTTGTCTTTACTTTTGGACATCTTTAGTACCACGTGTCTTGGAGAAGATCTGTTGGGGTCCAGGTATCTGGGGGACCTGTTTTCTTCTTGAACTTGGGGTTCCAGATCTTTCCATAGGTTTGGAAAATTCTCATCTATGATTTGTTTGAGTATGCTCTCTGTAGATTGCTCTACCCCTTCTTCTATTTGCATTATCCTGATATTGCTTTGTCTCATGGAGTCAGATAGTTCTTGTAGAGTTCTTTCAATCTTTTTGGTTCTATATTCCCTCTCTTCCTCTTTCTGAGCTGTTTCCATGTTCTGATCTTCAATATCACTAATTCTTTCCTCCATCTGGTTGGTCCTGTTTCCTATGGCAGTTATTTCATTTCTCACTTCTTTTATCGTATTATTTATTTCTAGCATTTCCATCTCAATCTTCCTTATGTTTTGAATTTCTTTGTTAAAGTGTTCTTTTTGTTCACAGAGTTCCTTTTTTATGTCGTTCATATCTTTTTTTATGTTATTTATCTCAGCTATGGTGTTCTGCCAGTATGTTTTCATTTCTCTCACAGCCTTTAGAATGGCTGCTTTAAATTCTCTGTCACTTAAATCAGACCCTTGTAGGTCTAAGAAGCTGTCTTCTCTATTAATTTCATGTTCTTTCTGAGGAGTTTTAGTTTTTAAGGAATTCATCCTGTCCGCTGGGTTCTTCTCTTTGACATGAGGGCTTTATGTTCAGTGCCCAGATTATTGCTTTTGTGGTGTCTTGCTGTAGGGCAGACACTAGGTGGCACTGGGGGTCAAGTTTTGGGAGAGTTGGGGGTTGTTTATTTCTTGTTTCTGATCTCCTACTGCATTTGGAGACTATGCGCATATATCCTGGGGAGAGGCCAACAAAAGGCGCTCCAAGGGCGGCTCTGCCTTCTGCCCTTTGCTGGGGAACCTGGACCCAGGCTTGGGGGAATGCTTTCAAATCTGCCTTTCTTCCCCACCCTGATTCAGCATCTGGCTGTCTACATGCTCACACTGCTTTCAGAACCCTGGGGTGCACGAGGAAGTGCATGCTTCATAAGTCCAAAGCTGTGGGCCTGGCCTGAGACAGCAGGGTCACCTTTGCAGCGGGCTGGGAACAGGAACTGCAGCTCTGTGTAGGTCTCCATGGGGCCTAGAGCTGGGGTGTTGTCTTTGCAGTTCAGAGTCCCTGCTCAACCCTTCTACCACTCAAAAGTTCCAGAGGCTGGCTCCCAAACTCCATCCCCAGCATGCAGCTCCAAATCCCAGCTCCCTCGCAGTCTCTTCCCTCCCATGCACTGCGCCGCTCCGAATAGTCAGCAGTGATTGTGTCTTGTTGCAGTCTGTCTCTGCTCCCTTCCCTCTCCCCCGCTTGCCCGCTTCCTCCAACCTTCAGGTGTTTATTTGCAATTTGTGGATTTCTCAACAGCCATTTTGTTACTCAAGGTCCTCTTTCTTGGCTCCTGGGTGACCGTTCAATTGTGTTTTCTGGGAGAGGCTTTAGGGACCTCCTCTCTCTAGTCACCATCTTGCCTTCTTCTCTCCTGATTTTTAATTTAGGATTCATTACAGTACTTCAAATTTTACAAGAAAAGAAAATAACATACTCAATATATCTTGTTCACAAGTATATCTTAGAGGTGTGTGAGAAAAATTAGAATTGCTTTTAATAAAAAGTACAAAAAAAGAACTATGTTTGGATTAAAAATTGAAAAATCCTATTTTGAAATGGGATACAGGAATAGTGAATATCTTTTTTGTGGAAGTCTGCAGACAACTGACCTTGACAAATTGTAACAGGTTAAGACATACTAACACATAACCTTTCCTGGCTTATTTCCTCTCCTGGACAGGTCAAGCATATTTAAATCTGAACAATTCAATCCTTCTTTCTCTACTCTTCAACCCTCTCAAACCATCTAACACCAAGTGCTAAGAGGAGTACAGGTCTCATGGAATATTTAGATGAGGAGAGGTAGATACAGGAAGAAAGAAAGAGGTATCCTTAAAGTATAAAGGTAAGTTTCACAAGGAACTTTACTCAGGGATTTTGAATAAAGCAGTCAGAGATTCATTATTAAGGCAGTTCATCCATTTCTACGGCGAATATGAGAAAAACAAGATTTCAAAAGGCATTGTAGGAAAGATCATGTATCCTTTTCATGATATTCCTGAAGCATCATTATGAAATTGCATATTAGTTCTCCAAGTGCATTCTGTAACTGTGATAATTACATGAAGAGCCATAGCTGTTGGGATTTTAACCTCTCTGAAATTTATAAATATGGGAAAAATATATCTTTGCTAAGGGGGAATCAAACTGTTTTGTGCCTTGGAAACACGTGATATCCTTTGTTTCTTAAAGTTATTCATAGCAGTTAGACAATTAAATTAGTAATATGATTAAATAAAAGTGTGTGTGTGTGTGTGTGTGTGTATAATTTCAGAATATTATACATTTATCTTAACCAATATATTAACAACTTTCTAAATGGGGACAGAAAATATAGTTTTCCTATTTTGTGACCTTAGTCACCTGAGATCTGTAAGAAATGAACTGCCTTTTAAAATAACAAGCCAGTTAAGTAAACAGTATTAAAAATTATAAGACTGTAACTCACCCTATCATCAGACAGCAAAATGTAAAGACACAGACTAAAAAAAAAATTGTCCAAAAATAAAAATAGAAATATTGAACTACAAATAATAAAACCATAAATAGGAATATATTTTCCATTTTTCTTAGCAAACTAAATAAAATACCTTACCTTCTCTCTGTATAATCAACTGATACAACAAGGATTCACAGCAAAGTTCAGCTCTCTGTGGCAGACATCATTACCTTCTAACCATTAGTCACTACACCATTTGTACTTATAACATCACCCTATTTTTGTTCATGGCATCCATCTGCTTGGTTAACAGCACTGACAAACTAGATTTTGTTGCAAAAACTCATCTGGTCAATGAATTCCTAGTAGGAGTTCCCTTGAACATTACTGTTACAACTAAAAAAAAAAAAAAAAAAAAAAAAAAAAAGCTCATCTGGCAACCAGATTTTGGCTGTCTGCATTTCTTCCTATGTAGACTTCACATGTAATACTCTGTGGTGCAGAAGCAACCCTGTGAGTCTGAGGAAGAAAGCTACACACTAATAATGGCAGAATGAAAAGGGAGAAAGAGTCTTGGTTCTAGCAGCAGCATGCACTTAGGTGTCCTGCTATTTGAGAAAAAATGAACATTAAATTTCTCAGTTTAGCCCCTGTACTCATTTCTGTCACAGTGTTCTTTAACACAACGGTGATTTGTAACAAGACTTAAAATACAAGATGACTTGTATTAAGTCACACATTACATAATTTGAGAGTTTATTAACTATCAAAATATTTCAATAGGTATTTCACTAAAGAAGATATATGAATGCTAATAAACACATGAAAGACAAAGAAATGTAAATTAAAACCACAAAATGCCATAAAAATTATATAATAGTCAAATGTTTAATATGATTTCTGCATACTTAAAGAATCAAAGCCAGCTATTATTAAAATAAAGCTATATTTTTGCTAAATTTTATACTGTGGCGATAATGTAAGATGTGTATATATCCTAAGTAATTTATCACTAGCTCAAAAAAAATACAAATAAAAAATCATCTTAAAGGAGCTAGTGTACATACATATTATTACTTATTATAATTAAAGATAATATGGGCAGCATTTTAAATAGAGATTTAAAGTTACTCTTCAAGATACTTTGAGGAAAAAAGTATAAAAAATAAAAAAGAACTACTGTCTTAAAAAGCACCTAGTTTGTCATGTTAAAAATTATTTATATTTAGTAGTTTCAAAACAAGACCTTGTGCTTAAATATAACTATAACCATAAAGTATTATCATAAGAATTATGTATTTATAATCAGCTCCTGTATTCACTTAATTATCTAAAGGAAATATTATTTTAAATAATTTTTATATTAATAAGATTTATTTTTCTGCACAGACAATTGCAATAGCAGTTTTAATTGTACAATGTATAGAATTCATGTTCTAGTCTATGACAAATCTGAATCAAGTAAGCTCTAATACTCTTTAAAATATCAAGCATTTCAATTACAATATCGATTACTCCAGTAAATAAATGGTTTAAAATCATATTTCTCTCAGTCATAAAGTGTACATTTAAAATATATTTGCAAACATTCTATCAGAGATTCCACAAATAGACTGAATTTTCCTTATAGAATTATTGGCATATTTCTGTCATAGAAATTGAACAAAAGATGATTTTGAATATTTCTATTTTTATTCACAGTACATGTTAATTCTTTTCCTGTGCTCTGTTAATATCTAAAATAATGTCATGATAATTCTAATAAATTGCCAAGTATTAAGATATAAAAATCTTCTGAATCATAAATATTTAATGAAATCTGTACTTGAACAATTTGCATATTTTGAATATAACTCTAAAAATATTGACTCAACTCATTCCTTTGTCGGGAGCCATGGAAAAATACAGACTTTGCATTAAGGAAGAACACGGCCTTCCTTATTCAGGTTTTACTTCCTGGATTAGCTAGGTGCTCCGAACCTCAGCCGGCGTGCGCCAAACAAAAGCAATTAGTTAAGCGCATCAAACTCTAGCCCGCGGGCGCCAACTTCTTAAGGTACTGCCCCAACTCCCCCCTGCCCACATGTCAGTACCACCCCGTCCAGCACTATAGCCAATTATACAGTGACAACTACCTCACCTTATAGGCAGTCCTGCCCCCCTTTGTTCCTACTGTATATATACTGTTACAAAAAATAAAATTTTGAGGCTTGATCAGAATCCTGTCTTGCCTCCATCTCTTCGTATCTCCTGTCCCTCTTTTCATCCTCCACAGGTTCCTCCTCGCCCTGCGTTGTTTTGCCCTGAGGGTCGGGGCATTCCTTCACGCAGTTTGCTTTTACATTAACCTTGAATATATCAATATAGAAATAAAATGAAATTTCTGCTTTGAGTCATTAGGAAGAAACTCATACCAGATTAACCTGCCTGGCATAAACAACTAGAAGACAAGAGAAAAAAAAAAATCAAAGGACTACTAGCCATTTCTAGATAAGACACAGCAATAGCACACATTGTGAACACTTCAAAAAAAGAGAAATAAATGAGATGAAGCACATAATAACCCTAACATTCTGTCTAGGATACTTTCCAGACCACGGCATAGGAAAAGGGTTCTACAACGAAGCACAAGGGGAGGGGCTACATAAGTTGAGGAGGTAAGAACTAGGGTTTACAGGCTACTATTAAGAGGGCTAAAATTTATAGGTACAAGAGAGAAGGCACTTGTGCGAGGAGCAAATTTAAATATGTGCACAGCTAAGACACATACTGGGAGAAAATATTCTTAGCACATATACCTGACACCAGATTTGTATCTAGACTATATACACAATGCATTCTGATCATAATAAAAAATAAAATAAAAATGGGGTGGTTATTAAGCTCATCACAAAGGAAGATATGTCAGTGATCAATAATCACATAAAAAAGTGGTCAACAATTTTAGTCATCAGGGAAATGCAAATTAAAATGTGATTATACTACACAGTCATTAGAATAGCTACAATTAAAAAGATTGATCAAATCAATTTGCTGGCAAAGATATAATAAATAATAACCCGTACTCTCAAATACTCCTGATGGGAATGTAAAATGGTACAACTACTTCAGAAATGTGTGTGACAGTTTTCATAAATTTAAACATACATCTAAATATTTGCTCATGAACGTTCATCATCAATATCTGTAACAGTCTCAAGCTGGAAAAGCCAGAATGTTCATCAACATGAGAATGTGTAAACAAATTGTGGTACTATACTAGTACAGTGGAAATAACATACAGTTACAAAAAGGAAGGGATGACTGATAGATACAGCAAGATAAATGAACATCAAAAATACGTGGAGAAATTACTCAGACCCAAATGAATATATGCTACATATTTCCATTTATATGTCATCTTAACACAGACCAATTTATATAACATAAAAGAAATCACAACAGTTATTACCTGGCAAGAGGAGACTATTACCATGGTAATATTCTATATATTGTAGTGGCATGAATGAGTGATGGAATTACCAAAACTATATACTTATCGGTGAGCATTTCACTGTATGGAAAATACACATTAAATTTAAAAAGAAAAATGTAGGAATAGATACCACACAATGCTGTTAATGGTTGGCTTTTTAATCTATTCACCCTTTTCTTTCAATTCTAAATTGAACATTTCCCCACATTAGAAAACAATATACAGCCACAACATCATAAGTCTAAAATTAGAGTTTGAGTTGTTTTTCATACCACAAAGTTTTCAACAAGTAATATCTTACATGTAATTAAATATAATCTATAAATTTAAGTGTGAGTTACATCAATAAAACTATTTTTTAATATTTTCCTAGTTGCAGCAAGTGATTACGAATGAATAAAAACTAGGTCATAAAGATGTTACTTCTTTTTTACATACTAAATGTATTTTTAAACCATTAGGGTGATTTTAAACACATTTGTAAACACTAAAAGCATATAAATAAATAGCTAAAATGCAAAACAATTATAGTTGTTGAAAGAAAAAAAATACTGTTTCTTACAGATAATGAGGGCTTTTTCACACCCATTCTTCAAATATTACCAGAAATGCTACTTATAATATTATCCTTGTTTCTTTCCCTTCAACATTCTCCCAAAATTATTTATTACATTTTAGAAAAAGAATGATAAAACACTTCATTGGAGATGAGGTGTTAATATCTATCTATGAACAGATTCAGATTATGTCAGAATGTAGACAGAATGTATTAACTGACCCAAAGAACAGTAAGTCACAAGTAAACTCAAAAATACCAGGTGTATAAATAAAATAAAGATTAAAGCACATTAACAAAAGTATTAACAATTTTCAGACACTGTAAACAAGATCTTAAAGGATACATCCATTACTCAAGAGATATATCTCAACATAATAATTAATCTAAATTTAGTGGATAACATTTCAATTTACAATCCAGAAAACAGTTGACGTTCTTGGCAGGATCAATCCCATAATTTCAGAGTATAATAGCTGGTTGAGATTAGTATTGAAATTTAACCTTTCAGATCAACATATTAAAAGTAAATTACAGTCCTTAAATTTGGTAGGATACAAAGTTTTAACATGGAAAAAGCATTTGAGCATTTTATTGGAAAATACATTTCAATAAATTGTGTGAAGGATAGACAAAAAATAACCCCTTTTAAGATTTTACTTCAGCCACTATTTTCCTTAAACACATTTTTGAAGGTCTTATCATATACAGAAACCATGAAATAATCTTCATAAAGTAGGCTATTTCAACAAGTCTTTACTAAGACATATGCAATGGGTTCTCAGCAAGAATTTTTGAAAAAGCTCAAATGCAATTAATAACCAAATTTTAAGATAAATAATGATTACATTTTAGAAACTAAATGAGAGTAAACTCAGGGAAACTTTTCTGTTACCAGTACATCAATATGAGCTTTGTTATCTCCTCATAGGAATCCAGGGTTGGTTTTAGCTTTTGATCTTAATTATCTCAGAATTAAGAAATAGTAGATACAAATATAAAATGAGGGGGGTTCCCCGGTGGTGGTGTGGCTAGGCTTCAGTGCTCTCAATACTGTGGGGCCTGGGTTCGATTCCTAGCCAGGGAACTACCCAAAAAACAAAAACAAAAAATAATAACAATAATAAAAATAATAAAATGGGATGGTTAAGTAACAGGTAATACTGCTTAAACACATTTCAGTGTATTTAGCTAGCTGTTAATAATGTAAATGACCAAAAAATTAATAATCATTTGAAAGTCAAGATGAATAGTACCTGAAATTTTAGTCATTTAAATTCTAAACTATGGATTAAGAGTGCCCACAAAGAGACACACTGCTCTATTTTAGTTACAGTGGATTTGCACAAAAATATGCCACAAGCAAATGATTCAATTAAATGCACATAATAAAGCTATATACTTGACATATAAGAAATAGAGTGGGTAAATTATATAGTCTGTCAACCAGCAACTTACACAACAAAATACTGAAAAGGGAGTATAGAACATAAAAATGAGAATGTCATGGTATTTTACTTAAGTGGGATGACTCCTTGATGGTAGACAAATAGAAATAAAAATGAAATCATCTTTTTAAAATGTTAACTATCACTGGCATTCAAGTTTGACAAAGCTGCTCAGAAAGAAAATATAAGCAGTGAATGCAATATTGTTAATGCTTTACACAGCAGGAATGAAAAGCCAAGAGCTCTCAGTTACACTTGAAGCTGTTGAATATTAAAATTAGAAAATCGAATGCAATGATTGTAACTGGGGTTCTTCAGAATCCCAATTTCACATTCGCAGTCAATTTACCTCTCCATCCTTCTGAAGTAGATAAATTGACTATCTAACAGCTACTAGTATAGTGCTTTTGAATAAAGCCAAGCTTCTATCTATTTATCAAACCTACATATGCTATCATGCCTTCCATAACATTTGACCATATCATTTTTTAAGTGGAAAACTCAGGAGAAGAAACAAATGTCCAGTTTTCCAGAGCTTTTTCCTCTCTCAGTTGTCTTATATGACAGAGAGTGACTTTTATTATATATCAAATCTAGAAGAAATCCACATTTATTTTATTGAAATTTACATTTGATTATTTAAGGATGGTTGAATGTCTTGTCTTCCTTTAAGTGACAGAAAAAGGCAATTTATTAATTTCTCCAAAAATTCGTGTGCATATGTATCTCAAAATTAAAAAGACAGGGAGGTAAAGAGGTGAGGTTGAAATAGTCTGTTGGAGGACTTTACATAAGAAAGTAATAAAAATTTATCCTCTTGTTCATATTAGCATGATTAATAAATTTTGGTGATATAAAAATGCAGAAGGCTGTGAATAATAATGATTAACTCTTTCCATTTTGGTAGGTTAGATAGCAGTTAATAAAGAGACAAAATATATGGTTAGGTGTTCAACAAGAAAATACCTATTGTGTATTTTTTTCCTAGGATAACCAGAGGTAAAATTTTAATATTGACTACCACAGAGCCCTGTCTCAGATATTTTGGAAAAAAAAATAAAACATTTATTCTTGCTGAATAACATTATTTCCCACAATGTATTATTCTTCAATAAATATTAACCAACATTTATTAAACTCTTGCTATTTATTAAGATAATATTAAAAACTTATGATATAAATATAAAAGAGCCATAAGTCTACTTTTCAAAGATTTTAAGGATTAGTAGGAATGGCATACATAAATAGACAAGCAAAAAACCTTGTGGCAAGATTAAGGGATGTGTTTCCATACCAAGAAGGATGAGAGATGTAGAGGGAAGTGATGACTGAGATGAATTTTGATGGAGATATGAGATTTGCTATGTGAATAGGAAAGAAGAGAGACACAAAGGGTGTGGTAGTGATAGAACCATTTCAACAACTGACACGTCCATACCGTCCACATAGGTTTGATTATACTAGATGTTGCTGCAATTATAAATGCACGTCCCTTCTCTGAAAGCCTTGCTAACAGGTGGATGCCAAAATGCAGATATTCTGGAAAGTAATTTATTCTTTATACAGAAGATTACATAACAGCTCATTGGGGTCTGAAGCTGCATCTCATAATAAAATGT
This sequence comes from Lyroderma lyra, assembly GCA_004026885.1. NCBI lineage: Eukaryota > Metazoa > Chordata > Mammalia > Chiroptera > Megadermatidae > Lyroderma > Lyroderma lyra. Next base: position 23,715 of record PVJL010008013.1, read on the forward strand.
ATTAATAGTTCTACAATGAAATATGAGTATCTATACAAATGGGTAAAAAAAGTAAAAAATACAGGTCAGGATAGGTTTTGTTACCCTATGAATTCCAAAACAACAACAACAGTAAAAAAAGAAAAACCAAGGTTCAGAATTTTAAAAAATTTAAAACTGTAAATAAGGGATGGCTTAACATATAACCCTTCAATTCATTTTTAACTGCTGTATAATTTATAACAATAAAAAGAGAGAATGACAACAGATAAAATGGAGAGTATAACAAAGGTCAGAAATCATAAAGCTCATAAATGTTAGAGCCGACATTTGAAAATTAGTAAGATTAATACTTGAGCCCACTTTCCCTGCTAGATGACACTGGTCATACACAGAGGACTCACTGAAAGCTAAAATACCTTTAAGGGACAATTAGAAACAATTCCCAAGGAAGATGATGAGAATTTGAACTATGACAGAGAAGACAGGTTCAAATAAATACGAAGAGTTAAATATCTTAATAATATTTTTTTAAAGAACAATTCACATTTTCCCTAAGAAAGCAGTTAACACTTGAATAAGGAAAAAAAATGTTACATTTTAACTGAAACTCAGAGTGGGAGGTAAATATCCAGCCTGCTCTTTCCTTCATCAAGCCGTACAACTTGGCATGGACTACCTCAGTTTGGAGTAAGGGCTTGCCTATCTAAATTGTTTTAGTACAGTGACTGAATTTTTGTAATCGTCACTGAGGTGCAGGAGACTGTCTTCTCATAAAAGGGTCTTTTATGAATCTCAAAGGCACCTCTAGTAGCCAGTAACAGCCTTTGCTTATTATCTAAATAGATTTAACTACATTAAGAATCACTCCTTTTTCATTTGTCCTTTTATAGGTAGTTCCCTCAACATGGAAAAGAAAATTGGGTTGCAGATCCCTTCAGTGAATAATTCTTCAAAGAAGCTAAACTATCAATCAGTGAAAAAGAGCAGTTAATTGAACTTTAAACCAATTCTTTAAATTCTAATTTTAAAAGAAAGCATCTTATACCTTCCTGGTAGATGTCAATGAGAAATACTAAGAGCTCCGTGAGAAGGCATTCAAATACCTCTTGCCAGTTACTAATACTGAAGTAGTGGAGACAGCTTTTTCTCCTTACACATTTATAAGAAATAAAGACTGCAACAAGCTTAATGCATGTCTGAATTTAAGACTCTATCTTCCATCTTTTGAGCCTGATTTCAAGAAACTAAGTGCATCAAAACAAGTTCAACGATCTCACTAACAATGTTTCAGTTTGCTAGTCATCTGCATAATAATTATCACAGACTTTCAGATAACACAAGTAAATATTATTAATAATTAATTAAAAGTTTGTTAAATTCTTGATCATCATTATCAATTTTAATTAGTTACAAATATTGTAAAATTAAATCTTAAAATTAAAAATTTTAGCATAGTGATTTTTCTTTCCTAACTTATAACCTCATTTCCATTATTTTACATTAAGATAGACACTGAACAAAAGTGCCAGTTTTTAAAAACAGCTGTTTGAAAAGCAAGGTGTGCAATTTACAGAAATGGGTTTAAAAAGGGTACACAAGTAGAAAAAGGTAGGGAACCACTGGTCTTCCTCATAACCAGTTTCAAGTAGTGAAAACAACATGGGCATTGTTTCTTGTGGTTTGAGAACATAAACATCTATGTTCAACATCTTGGGCTTTGCCATTGCATAGCTTAAGTGTTGCCACAGACATGATGCACCCACATTGAAAATAAGGAGTCAGTTTCTGTTCAAACAAGTCATCTAAAGAACTGTAACTATGGACTTAAGCCAGAAGTTGTCAAATCCTTATAGGGAGAAACACATTTAAACATTTTTAAATTGATTGAAATTCTGAAAAAGACTAAGTCTATAATTCAATTTGTACACGTAAAGTGAGAAATTATAACATAAAAGCTCATTATATGGGCCACTACTACATAAATTTTCCTTTAATACTGTTTAATTTCTGGCTTAAGTTTGAAGTATATTATTTTTATATATGTTCAGAAAAATGTGAGACCATTAGGAGTTAAGCTGAAGTGTTAACATAAAGAAAAATTGTATAGCACTTAAGTTTGTAAAAATATGAATTTTATTTTTCAGGGTGTTAGAAGTACATTTAAAATTAAAATAGCATACCTATGAGAAATGAAGGCCTTATTATCCATAAATATTCTGGACAGAAAGAGATAGATACATAGATAGATAGATATATACAGATAGATAAATGGACGGATGACAGAGGTATAGTTCACATTAGAGTGTAAATAAGTATATTATTATTAAAGAAAACAAATTTTAAAATTTCTATTTGTGAAATTCCATGTGCATTTGTATGTATGTATAAAGATCTACATTTACATAAATATGCATACATGCATATGAATGGAGTATCAGGAGGCAAATAAAGAATAAAGTATATAAGGAGACTAATGGTACTTTGGAGACACATTATAAAAACTAATAAAAGCAGGCTCATACCAAAAAAATTGAGTCTTAATTAAAAATAATAAAAAAATGAGTGTATCATTTTTTGCAAAATTTGGATTACAGAAGCTTAAATACTTAGTGCCTGATTCAAAGTAAAGGAACTAGTTATTTAGGTTATCACTTAGGGATGGGTGCAGCAGCTACAAAGATCTGGACATGCTGACAGTAACCTTATTCCAGAGGTGAAGTTTATAACCCAAGCTAAATTAACAGGCACTGACAACAATGATGGGTTGATGTAGAGGTAAGCATGTAACAAAGTTGGGCTAATAGAGGGGCATTAATAACTTCATTGGGAATGCTATGGATACGAATTTGGAAGTGTTTAGGGCACTGAGAGCTGATAGGTTAGACTGAGATCATGAGGGAAGCCTGCCTTCAAAATAAAGTTATCCCCAGTGAAATCAAAGCTGACAGGAGGAAATGTCACCAAGCCTTTGCATTAATCTTTTTCTGAAGCCTAAAGAGGAATTCTTCACTTTCAGATTCATAAGCCAATATACTTACTTTTTGTTTATGCTAATTTGAGTTGTATGCTGTAATTTTCACTATAAAGGGAATGCACTCATAACTATAAATGGTGTATATATAGAAAAATAATGAAAATATATTGCAAATAAATATTACACAAATTTTAGTAAATTTACTATACTCTATTGCTTCAAAAGCACTTCACTTATAATTCTATATAAATATGTATGTGTATACATATTTTTATTTTCTTGTTTTGATACTCAATAGATTTTTAAGCTTTTTATACAATTAGTGATGACTGAGAGCTAGGTTTGGATCTATAGAATATGTGACTACTAATTCATTGAGATTTTACTGACGTGATAAGGTATAAACAGATGTATTATGAGACAGAGAGGGCTAAGTTGGGGAGGGAAAGAAATATTACTGACCTTAAACATTTCGAAGTCACAACTCCTCAGTTACCTTGTAAGGGGAAACCCTCCTCATCCTTAATGATTCAAAGTCATTCAAGCCATTAAATGTATTCCAAGACAGAAATGCCTTCAATACCAGTTTCTCTAATTTTGATATACAAATTCAATGTTCAGACAAACAAAATAACAGCTGATTATATCTGACAGGCTTGCAGGTCTGGGGTAAGACAGAAAAGCTTTTAAAGTGAAAAACAGATGCAATCATTAAAGAAGCAGCACCTAATAGTGTAATTCAATTTGGTCTAGAAAAAAAAACAACTGAGTGACAGAAACTATCAGAGAAGCACTAAAATATATCTCTATGATGGTATTATAATAAGGGTTTGAGGGAGAATGTTTTATGTGTGAAAATACATGTAAGGTAGAGAAGAAAAGTAGGGGCAGGAGAGGGAGAGGCAAAGAAAGGAGAGGGAGAGAGGGAGGAGGAGGGACAGAGGGAGGAGGAGGGAGAGAGGGAGAGAGGGAAAGGGAGAGAGGGGGAGAAAGAGAGAGACCAAGACCTTAAAGTGTTTTGCTGTTGATGAAGCACTTTTAAAAACATTTCCTCATGTGGGTCTTCCAACAAACCTACACAGTGTGAAGGGCAATTATTATTATCCTCATTTTAGAAATGATGAAAGGGAGGCTGATGTCCTATGTGGCTAAATGACTTTAGCACAGCCAAATAGCTAGTAAATGGTGGACTTGGGGTTATATTTCAGATCTGCTCACTGAAAATTCTCCAAAATTTAAAAACACTTCCATAGTATAATACACCACTCATAAACCACTAATAAGTATTACATCTAAAAAGATGCTATAATAATATGATTTCAAATGGAAAAAAACTTTACATACTGTGTCATATCGCAGCCTAATAGTTTCAGTTGTGGATCTAATATATCTTTATTAACCTTATTTCAAAAAAGTTTGGTTTTCTTTTCCCTCTCAATAAATTTACTTATAGTTACTTTAGTTATTAATCTAAGAAATCAATATAAGATACACTTCAGCTAAAATTATCTCTTAAAAATTCTTGTAGAACACTTAAAAATTATTATAGTTGTATGTGTACACCTTTAAAGCTACTCTAAATCTCACTACACCTTTTAATGTCCTACATGAAAGGAAGAAAGCCAAATAGTTGTTTTCTCCATTTCCTTTGCAGCAAGGAGTGGTAATTTGATCCATTTCTGGCTTTCTCCCATTAAAGACAGTCACCACATTCAGTGCAGCCTTTTCCATCTTCCTTTAAGTCTGGGCACACTGGTTGCAAAAGCAGCACCAATCCTACTACCTCAAATGAAAGGGTAAGACAATCAGAAATGGTCCTTGACTTTTTCTCTCTAACTTATTTCACTTAGCGTGATAATCTCAAGATCCATCCATGTTATCACAAATGGCAATATTTCATCTTTTCTTATGACTGAGTAATATTTCATTGTATATATGTACCATAGCTTCTTTATCCAATCATCTATCAAAGGACATTTTGGTTGTTTCCATGTCTCGGCCACTGCAAATAATCCTACAATGACCGTAGAGGTACATACATCTTTGCAGATAAATGTTTTCAGATTTGGGGGATAGGTACTTGAAAGAGGGATTCCTGGCTCACATGGTATTTCTATTTTTAATTCTCTGAAGAACCTCCATACTGTTTTCCACAGTGGCTCTACCAATTTACATACCTACCAGCCACATATGAGGGTTCCTTTTTCTCCACAACTTCTCCAACACTTGTTATTACTTGTCTTGTTAATAATATCCATTCTAATAGCTATATGTGGGATATAAAACTGAAAGCAACAGACGAACAACACAACCAAATGAGCAAAATCTCACAGACAATGACAACAGTGGTTACCAGATGATAAGAAGCGGGGAGGAAGAGAAGGCTAAAGGGGATCAAACACACAGTGACAGAAGGAGACATGACTCTGGGTGGTGAGCACATCATGAAATGTACAGATGATGTATTACAGAATTGTACACTTGTAATCTACATAATTTTACTAACCAATGCCACATTAATAAATTTATTTTAAAAATTAAAACAAAAAGAAGACAATCAGAGATAGCCTGACATGTCTGCATTGCTGAAAATCAGCTAGTGACTGCCAAACTCTGGATTTGTTCTGCAGTGACAGAGTGGGGAATATTGTATGTTTTATTGTTACTTACATTTATTCAACCCTGAAATATCCAGATAATGCTTTTTTTGGTCTCTGAAACTCTCAAAATCACTTAACACACGTTAAGTATGCTTTATGTCAGCTTAGAACAGATGATATAAATAGCATCATCAGACAATGTAAGTGTACATCACTCTTACCTGAAGGCAAGTAAGTATCCCTTAATCAAAGAGTAAATTTGTCTCTACCATGCTAAAGACCAAGTATACTCGGAAGTTTGGCGCTTCTATTGCTTTAAGTACCTTACTGATGCTGACTTACTTTTGTACTATACTGTGTACTCCTGCCACTTTGACTGCAAAAGAAACATGCTTTCCACACTGACATAGCCTTTCCCTTATACATGTTCTTCCATCTAGCAGCAATGCTATCTCATTATCCTCTCTTCCATAACACTGCCTATTGAAGTCTACGTATGATATTTTCAAGCTTAACCATATTATCTCTTACATGAGGCCTTGACTGATACCTATAATGAAAGTCATTTTTTTTCCTTTTAATCTCCTTGGAAAACATTTTCCTGTTCATGTGATATTAACATCACACATTTTATTGTATTCTTTTGTGTACTAATTCCATCCCCTACCTTCACACAATTATCACCATCACTCCCAGTAGACCCTACCGCTCATTGAGGACAGGAAGAGTACATGGTCCATTTTCCTTAGCTATGCAGTACCTAGCACAGATATTGGTATGACAGCCACAAGTAGCAGGATTAACAGCATTATTTCTCTGTAAAAATTGATTCCCTTCCTCCTGCCCTTCCGTACAGCTACATATGTATCAAAAATGATGATAAGCAAACAGCAAGGGTTATCTCCTTGAAACTGAACTTTTAGACAAATTGGTCTTTATAAATAAAAAAGATCTCAAGAGTAAAGATTTCCAAAGCATCTCTGCTTATTATTAGTAGGGACTGCCACACTAAGCACCCAGGCCAAATGCAGGTCACTGAACATTTCAGCAAACTTTTATTAGAACACAGCCATACTCACTTGTTTATGTAAGATCACTTTTGTACTACAAAGGGAGAGTTAAGTAGCTACCACCATATATATAAGACCATATATATATATATTACTCATAAAGCCTGAAATATTTACCACCTGGCCCCTTGTAGAAAAAGTTTACAAAACCTTGTTTTTGGAAACATTAAAAGCAATGGTAATTCAAGAGTCAAATTAAGTTAAAAAAACAAAATGTAACCGTTTCCTTCAAGGAAGAACTTCTCTGAGCCTCTGATTACTATTATGTATTACTAAGTGTGCACAAATTATGTATTACTATTATGTATTACTAATTTTCATGTAACTTCCCTGAGGTTTCAAAATGTTTTTGATTGCGAGACTTTTTAAACATGCATTTCATTGTATCTCAGGCCCAGTGATTTGAGGATTACCAGTTTGGCAAGTGCTGCTTTAGGAAAGTGATGGAAAAAATTTTGAATCTAACTGCAAAAGTATTGCCTTCACTTGGTAATAGTTAACTCTCTGTGAATTCACTTATTCTAGTGATTGCCTCTGAAACAAGCCACATAGAAAACTTTCCTGGTCCACAATAAAAGAACCACTTAAGCTTCTTTGAGTTAAAAGTTTACAGATACCTTGTACTGTAAAGTAGTTAGGTGGTAATTATCTGAGTGAAGTGGATAATTAGCATGAAAACAGCCACAAAGGTACCTGGGAGAATCTATGATCTTGGATATAAAAGTATTTTACCTAATCTAAATGGAACCAGGAATACCAGGTTTTAGCTATATTAATGTGATTGATTACACAATTATAAACCTCATTAGATATAGAAACTATTTTCTGTATTTTCTTATACTTGCTATTTTCAACCTCAATACTTTCCATAGAAAATACAATTTGGCTCACTTACACTCCTTTAAGCAAAATATGTTTCATCAACTTGAGTAAACATGTTGATGATGTACAAAGGCACCAAATTAAAATTTATTATTTTCCCAGAGACTTAGAAGTGTGCACAAATTATTTAGCTATCCTGTTCATTTCATCCAGCAGTAGATATTAAAATAATTGTAGTTAAATTGGCATTTGTATATGCCAAACAGACTAAGTTTATCTCACAAAAGCAAAATTCAATACATAAAGAACTACCTCAGATTTATATAACTTACTCTTATCTGGGACCAGATGCCTTTCTCTTATAAAGGAGAGACATCGTAATGTAATAAAATGTGTTCTGGTTTTGGAGTCAGACCCCAGTTTGAATCTCAGTCCCTCTGTTTGATATTACCCAACTTAAGCTTTTACGTGAGCAGACATCTTCAACAAGTACACTTTGAGTATGTTACCGTACTCAAGGAACTTGACCCCACAGTTTGGCAGTGCTATTACTTGATATCCATACAGAGTTCTTTCACTGATGGTTTCTATAATATACTCTTTGTTAGAATTTTGTTTCCTAGTAGTATAAATGAGAAAACTATTAATAATCCCTGAAAATGTAAATGTTGCTTTGAATAATTTACCCGGCAAATGTATTTATTTAATATGATAATAACAAAAAATGATTTGAAGTAGTTAAATAAAATATACAAAATGATTTAGGATAAAAAATTAAGCTATGAAATCTGAGCACAGGGAAAATAATTCGTTAAAAAACTTAGGCAAATATATATTCAAATATATATTGAAGAACTTTCTGTAAAGTTACTAAAGTCCTTTTCAACTTTATAACTTGATTGTCTTCTCCCTAATTCATTATAGTGTAACAGTGTTAATAGTATAGCATTATAAAACATTATATAACAGTGTTCACAATGTAGCAATTGCTCAAGGGCAGAAACAAATTTTCTTTATACTAAGGTCAGGGCACCTGAAAAAATATTTTTCCTAAAATCTCAAAAAAGGGAAACTAAAATATTTGTTTAAGAATATTCTTTTTACCTCTACTGAAATAGAACTATAGTATCTTCATCTTTATTAGTCAACATTTGAACACATTCCTACCATCCAAGTGGAGTGAGAGGGTGCACATGAAGAATACTTATTTTTACCCTTCAAGGAATTTACTAGACTGAAAGGTAGAAAACTGTTGCATATGGAAGTGCTTGTGCTTGAAACTTTGATACTTCTCTAAGATTTTCATTCTCTCTCTCTGTCTGTCTCCCCCTGCTTTTTTTCACCTACCTACCTACCTACCCATACATACATATACACATATGCGAACATGTGAATTAAAATGATAATAACATGTTAATAATAATTCTTCAGTAAGGTATTTACACTATACTTTCTTTGAATGGTTTGAGAGATAAAACTCATTGAAATTTACCTTGAACTATAAATAAAAAGAAACTTTAGGACATGAAATTAGTCTCTTTTTGATTATAATTTTAATGCTTTTCTACACACGTCAACAAAATGGAATTCTGATTTAAAAAATGTTTACATGTTTCTTTGCATGAAAAACTTATTATTTGAAATCTATTGATCATAGGAACTTAATTATATATAAATGCAAACTACAGCTATGTTAAAAATGTAAGGATTTATATGCATTTAAATATTCTTAACATTGACACATCTTATGTATATAAAATACACCTGTAGTACTTCTAAAACTTGACTAGATTTTTAAAAATTGAATTCATAATGATTGCAAGAGAAAATTATTTCAACTCTTTATTTTCAAAATTCTATAAATTGCTCACAAAACTTTTTTGTCACATTTATAGTTACATTATAAAAATATAACATTGTAAAATATTTATTTTTATTATTTTAACATATTGATGTAGCACATAATTATGGAGTGGCTACTATGCCATAACACATTAATAAATGTTATAAATATGATGGTGCACACTATATTTTTTCATAAATTTCAAATTACAACTATGTATTTCTTTTTTAAGAGCATTTGTTTTTCTTAAATATTATATTTTACTTTTAACTGAGCTCTTCACATATAAATTTTAGTAATTGCTATCTCAATTTGAAATAAATCATCTATTTCTATGCCCACTTCCATAAGTTTCTATTTCTGATTCTTTCTAAAGCTTCAAAATATTATTAGTACACTAAAATATATTTCTTTTTCCTTTCACTGAAGCTATTGTTAGCTAAATTTTATCTTAATGCCTCTTTGGCTACTCCAAAACTCTAAAAGCCATTTTTCCTGCAATCAAAGCATAAGCCACACTTTAGAAACACTAAAAGAAAATGGATTTTCATTCTAAAAATGTCAAACTTCTGCCTATAATACTCAGCTATGGTTCTCTGAAACAGCAAAGTTCAAAACGAGCCATCGACCTGATGGCCCTTTGACACATGATGATGGATGCAACGCGTCTACTACTTTACTGCCAGAATGTTCTCCAAGAGAATGAGACAATCAATGAAGAATAATAAATCTAACTCAGTAGAAGGTTTGCTTGTTTTAAATGTATTAAAGGAGAAAATACTTGTATTTCACTTCTCTGGGAAGAAACTTTTACAAACACTGTGATTAACTATTTTCTTTCTTGCTGGCTTAGATAAATCAAACATACAAATTTCTGCTTAAAGAAACTGAACAATGCCTAGAAGATGAACATTATACATAGTCAATAAACTTAATGTAAAATACCGATGCAATGTATTCTTCTTTCTCATTGGAGAAGGGTATTATGTAAAGGATACAATTTTTAAAAATATGCAACCACTACTCACCTTTGTGTCTTGCCCCTTGTCAATCACTGATTCTGGCAACTTCAACTATTTCTAGTGAATGATGTTCCCATTTTCCTATAGGATAAGAGTTACTGATCAATGCCACATCAAAAGCAAAGACTTTACTGAATTACAGAAAAGAGAAATCATTTTCTCATAGATTATACTTATGCTTGTGATGACTTCTGAAAAGTAAATCTTGCAATCATAAATGTAAATTTTGGAAGCAGCATACTTTTGATTTAAAAATGAACTCTTAAAATGCCATCATAGCTCCAGGTTATATACTTTACTTGGAAAGAAAAATCACTTCCACCTACAATTTTTTGTGCCATTTGATGAGAGTCCTAACAAGGAAGTTCACTATTAATTCTCCTTCAATGACATTTTCAAAAATGCTGTTTTATAATATGGTAAATAGACCTAGGACAATTAAGAACAATTACTCTATATAGATTGAAGGTTACTTTGGAGTCTACAGAAATTTTAGCTCTCAGAATGTTACATCATACCATCATTTGCTCAGATTCACAGGTTTTGCACCTATGCTTTTCAAAGGAAAAATGGATAATAATATGATAATGTAATGCAAAATCTTAACACATTTTAGGTATTGATATTATTTCTACTAGGTTTTAGTCTTCCTCGAATTTGAAGAACTTATTTTAATTATTCATAACTCTTAGTTCTATAGTCAGTATTGCATAGAGTATACATTAATACATATTAGGAAATAAGTACAGAAATAGATTGGAAGTAGTTATAGTTTGTATCAAATACCTAAACATGTTCCCTTGAAAATTGAAAAATATAAAGGTTGACAGACATACTTTATTTATAAAAACAAAAATAATAACTTATTTTTCACAATCAAACTTGCTTAGAAACTACTGAACAAATGGAGAAATGTATACAAAAATGATATTTTAAAATAGTACTTCTAAAATGTAGCTACATTAAATAGCAATTAAATAACATCATGAGTAAAGAGGTAATTATAAAAATCTGAAAAAATTAAAAATTTGAAAATAGTGTGCTTATGTGAATATATAAATATTTCTAAACAAAATAAAAATTGAGAAATGCATAAAAATAAATGTTTATATCTCTTGGTTTAGGAAATACATAACTCTAAGAAAAAATGAATAGGACAGCTTTCAAAATTTAAAAAATATAGTAAGTAGCACATTCATCTTTTATTCACAATAAAATGTAATCTTAACATCACTATATAAAACCTATCAGTTGAACCTTTTCTGTCAGATTATCAATGGGCTTGATAAGATCTTCAAAATTTATACCACCACCTGCCAAGCCCACTCTGGCCCCTTGGTAGCTAGCATCTAGGGTGTTTTTGCACAATTCTAAGGCTCATAGAACACGTTTTGAAAAGATTTCTTAGCATACTAAAATAACAGCTACAGAAAAAGGATATTACATGCCGGGGTCCTGCCTCAGCGTTCCAGTGAACAGTACCTGAAGTTGGGGGCAAGGTTTAAGGACACAAAGAGAGAAAGAGAGAAAGAGACAAAGAGGGTCCGGGAGGACTGGAAGCATTCTTAGCAACCAGCCCCAAGTTTATTTTTCCTCCCCAATATATACCTACAGCGCAGTGCAGTACAGCAGAAACACATATGCATTATCTCACTCAAAGACAGATCATAAACTATCCTTGACTCTCTACCAGTTAACTTGAAGGTCAGAGTAAATGAGAGGGGGTCAGTTTCCCAAGGCCATTCTTCCAGTTACCCAGATAGTCTTCTTTCTTTAGAGTCTCCCAAGGAACTGGCCGTTATCAGCCACATTCCTCAGTGAGCAGTAAACACCCTCCAGGTGCAGAAAGGAACACTACAAGAAGCAAAACAAGTTATGCTTCCCTAAAGCCAACCTGCATGGCTCCCAACAATTACATAAGACTGAATAAAATTTTCTCGTTGATTTAATCACATTGACTATAATAAGAAGACAATTATTATAGTCACTTATTAACTATACATGGGTTCTGAGTGTGGCTTTAAAAACAGAAAGAGCTAGATTTTCCCTAGAAGTTCTCTACATTTCTGAATAGTATGGAACCCACAATTGGTCCCATTCTAAGCAAACCATTCTGTACTGTACTTTGGGTCTATTTGGTGAATACACTAAGGTTACTCACCATGATTTCTCTAATGATTAGAAATGTTATAAAATACAGCAGACATTGTAGAAGATTTGCAAATTAACACAAAGTATTTAATGCCTTCATAATAATGAGAAAGATGAATGAAACAGAAGTTTGTATAATTTCAGCATATGTAAATTATAATTATGTAAAAAACTTAATTTCATGCAGTTGTGCATATACTGTATCATTATCTATCCAAAGACAAATAATTACTTATAATTTTACTTTTTAAATGAGTATCACCAGTCCTAGAATGGGAAATTATAAAACAGCTTATATCTACAGTGTAAGATTTCAATAAGTAGCTAATACATTTTCAAAAATTGAGAGGTAGGATATAGGTGACATCTTAAGTGAGTAGTAACTCCTGAGGTTATTTTATTTATTGTGAATATTAACATTTTTAAAAAATCTATTTTTCTATATTAATACTTCCACAGTAACCCTTTAAGAGTTCTGTATAGTACCAAGAATAATCTCAAGTTCTAACTGCTCTGTACTGTCCCAATATTAACTAGAATAAATATATAAGCAAAGATTCTATTTCATTACAGCACACAACTCCACATAGCACTTTGGAAATGTGTTACCGGAGGAACTCAAACTAGTACAGAGTCACTAAGCAAACTAGCATTTCCTTTATAAAATCTTATTCATGACTGACCTCTACATAGTAATATACTATTTAACCAATAAGTTATATTGTTTAACTGCACTTTAGCCCTTTAACTGTGTCACTAAATATTCAACTGCAGACAGATTTACAGTGTGATCTAATTGAGCAACCACACCACTAATGATAATACCTGAATAATGAAGCGGTTTAAGATTTAGTAAGTTAAAAAATGACATGTTTCAAAAAAAAGAATTTGTCTCGGAAAAAATGTGATCTAGAAAAGATGGTTTTTTGCATTTTGAACCTAATGTAAACACAAGAGAAGTGTAAATAGGTCAAAACATGAAATTATGTAGTCTTGCTGTTAAGGGTGGATGTATGCACGTGTAGAACCTGAAAGTCAATTGCCAAAGGTAATTCTTTACTTAAAAAAAATCAACTGGGAGTAAAGTGAAAATAGTAGCAAAGATTAATTAACTAAACACTAACAATGCTTTGTAAAAAAACATAATATAATTTAAATAACATGTGCACGTTGCTACTTAATGTTATCAACCATTACTTGATATGAAATTGTACAAGTCAGATCAGATATTTGTTCAATTAAAGTTTATTGGTGGATGGAAGAAAGAAAGGAGGGGAGGGAGGGAGGAAAGAAGGAAGAGAAGATAGACAGGTATCAGTAGCCACTAAAGGAAGGAGTAGATTATTTAACGTGTGACAATGTGACAGGAGACCTTTAATATACATCTAGTGGGAAAGGTTTTTTAGAAGGCAGAGGTAAGAACTAGAGAGAAGATAATACCACCACCACCACAACCCTCTATTCACCTTTCCTGAGAGGTACAGAAGAAGAAAAACTGTAGTGCATCCTAAGAAATAAAAGCATGAAATTCCCAGGAGTAGGCATCTGTATAAGGTCACTAGTGGAAAAGCATAGTTGATTTTTCTCTTACTGTATTTTATTATTTGGATTCCAAGACTCACACTTTTGAATTCCCCACCTATATTTGTGTGCTTCTTTGCTGATTTCTTCTCATCTTTCTATCTCTAAATGCTGGAAACCTCAGGGCTCTGACTTTACATCTCTTATCCTTTTTACATGATTTTTTTTAGGTGTTTTATATCTAGTCTAATGGAATTAAATGTCACCAAAATTAGCATTTTTCAGCCAAAATCCCTCCAGCCTCTTGTTTTTTATTTTACTTGAATGCTTATAGTCATTTAAAAATTAACATGGCCAAAGCCAAACTCCTGATTCTCCCTTCTTCCTCCCAATCCCTTCTTGGCAGCTTCTCCTATTCTCTATAAATGGCCATTCCACTTTATGAGTACCTCAGGCCAAGACAGTGATGTTCTGCATACACTATAAGACCTCAGATTAAAAATGTCCTATTTCTTCATCTAATACTTTTTCTCCAACATTTCTATGTGCAAGATAATAATGTATTGTCATTTTTTGTTCATTTGTTTTATTTTTCTTACCATCACCCTAACAACTTCATTCAGCTTCATAAAATCTCCACGTTTTAAGCCATGATACAATGAGCAGAATGATAACCTGGAGGGGCCTAGAGTTTAAAGAAAGAGAGAGAGAGAGAAGGGAGGGAAGGAGGGAGGGAGGAAGAGAAAGAGGAAAGGAGGGTGGAAGGAAGGAAGGAAGGAAAAAGAAAAGAGAGGGAAAGAAAAAGAGGGAAGGTGTCACCTCACTTTGCTATTTGGCATGTGACATTTTTTGCCTAACTCTACTCTATAATTTACTAATGTATAAAGTCAATATATTGAACCTGATGATTTCTCAAGTGGCTTGCAGATCTATGATTTCAAACAAGGTAATTTCAAATTGAAAGTAGACAATGGCTTCAATGCAAAAATTAATAGCAGTCATTTGGTAGTGAATTTTCATGAGAATAAGGATTCGATTACTGATCTAGGAAAGAATGTTGGGTTCGGGATGTGGAATGGCTGAATAGCGGTGATCTGTGTGGCACAACTGTGGCACTTTCAGTAGATTTAACTAAAAAAAAAAAAGAAAAAGAAAAGAAAAAGATAATAAGAACTTCTTAAATTCAAGAGATAAAAGTTATTTGAATTTAGAAAAATTTTGAAAACTACACTTCAATCTTTTAGAGACAACAACATAAATTATTCCTGGTTGCCAATGAATAGATTTTATGACCACTTACCTTCTTAAAAATCTACAGATTCTCAAAAGACTAAAATATTGCATTTATTTTTCATATAAGCTCTTAGAAAATTGATTTTAGTGACAACAGAAATACAAAATAAGTATTGTCAATCAGAAGAACAAATTTATATTTCAGAAAAAATATACTACTATATAACTGAACATTAATTGACAAAAAAAAATTCTTTTTACAAAAACAAATTCTAAGTCACTCTATTTGTGTCATTTCTTAAACCTAAGTATTCATCTAATAAAAAAAATTGTGATTTTTTTTCTTTTGAGATAAGAGCATGAAAATGTTAAAATGAAGGCATGGTCTTGATTATAAAAAAATAGTTTTAACATTTAAAAGACAGGCATAAAATCTTAGAAAAAGCTGCTAGGTGATCAGGGTTTTATTTGTGAGCAAATTGATTAATATATAATTTTGCAGAAAGCGTAGTAACTATTTTGCATAACAAGATGTTCAATGAATGGCCACTTCAGAGCATTCAGATACTATAAACTACTATAATACCAGTTTGAAATCTAAAAGGCCTTCTAATACTCAGCATGCTACCGTAACTCCATGAAATTATTTTCAACGTAGTTGAAGGGTATGCATCTCCTCATTACTTTTTCCTGCTGAGAGCTCTCACACAGAACACACCATTTTAAAAATTGTTTTATAGAAATATGGTATTATTAAAATGAAAAAAAAGTCCCAACATGCAAAAGGAGAGATGAAGCCTATGTATATTGAAACAAGTAAATATACATACTGTTAAAAGATGTACTTCTTTTAGGTTATTATTGCTTGAGAAAGCTTTTGTTAGAAAAAGACATTTTTTTTCCACTTAGAAACAGCTTCACAAATTCTAAAAGCCTTTTAAATATAAAGATCTACAAAAAATGATTTGTCTTATGCAAATTTAAGAAACAGTCACCCTATGCATATTACAAAGACCAGTGGCTGCTTGCTATCATTCAGATTCCAGTTCATACGTCCCATACAGACAGTTATGTAACTATATTTGATGAATGCTGGGGAAATACATGAATTCTGTAGATAATCGATTATGCTTTGTAACTGGCAATAAAATACAATGTAGAATTCCTGGCTACATTTTTAAATATTTTTCTTTACCTCCACTGGTCCATTTAAGTCTCTTCATTTAAATTGGCAAAGCCCCAGTAAGACCCTAGTGAACTATTTTATGTTATGAGAGGAAGGTGACAAAGTTGGAATTGAGTTTACTTCCATGTTACAAAGATTGTATGTATGAGTATGTGTCTATGTGTGTACAAAGCAATATGGGTGGAGACTGTGCAAATAAATACCTTTCTTAAAGGATTGTAAAAGGTTACATGCCAACTGTTACCCTCCAACCTTTCCAGATTTAGCTTGTCTCAGAAAATCATAGTTAAATTCACTGGTGAAAACTGTTAAATTAATTATACCAAAGGTCACTAGACTGCTATAGCTCTAAAATCCCAGTGGCCTATGTAAGCAAACCCAAATCTAAGCCTGTAAATACCTCAAGGTTACAAAAGCAAATGCTAAGGACAACAAATCACAAACAGACAACTAGGCTTTCAGCTATATGCAATCAATAATGTCCTTATTTTGTCGTGTGCTTTCTCTCTATAAAGTCCCTCCCTGAGCTCCTCCTGATGGTGGAGCTCTCCTAACCATTCCTGGTTTTGTCATTGCCAAATTTAAGTCAATAAATGCTCAAATAAATTCTTAAAATTATTAATGTGCCTCACTATCTTTTAGCAAAACACATATGACATATTTTAATTTGGACTTTTTAAAATATATATATAGTTGAAAGTTTTAATAAGCTCGTTTTTCTTAAAACTGTCCATTTTATCAATCTATTCAATTGCTTTTATCTATAGAAAAGCATTCACTTAACGCCCTTCAATAGATTTTTGAAAACTATGACCTTCGGTGAAATGCGTAACAAAACCAACTGTACCACAGGCTGATTGATATACACAAGGAGTTAAGTTCCTATGACATTTTTCTGGTTACAAAAAAACCCCCAAACTTCTAAATAAAGACCCCAAACACTTCTAATATTAAACACTGAAATAAGTGTGAGCTATCCCTGCACTTAAGAATGATGAATAAAAACAAGTAAGATCGTGATTTTCCAACCAGCTTATTTCAGTTCAGGATCACAGGTGGCCGAAAGCCTCCCGTTGCAGGTTAAGGCACAAGGTTGTGAACCTGACCTGGACAGCATGCCCTTTCACCACAAAGCACTCACATCCACACCAACTCACTTAGACTGGGACAATGTAGACACCCCTGTTCACCAAATTTCAATAGCTTTGGGATGTTGAGGGAAACTGGAGTCCCCAGAGAAAAACCCATGCCATCCAGGGGAGACTGTGCAAACTCCACACAGACAGGAGTCCTGGCCAGAATGAATATTTTTCTCCCCTCATCAGCATTATAACAAAACACACTTGAACATAATAATAGTACTCAAGGACCTGATGTATTTTAAGTTTTAATATATGTATTAACTATATTATATTACTTTTAGGTATTTTTGTAAATTTGCTTTCTCAGTTTGTTGAACACCTTTGAAATGTGGCAGAATATGCCACTTTAGATATGCCACTTTGGCATAAGGATTATTTTATGCTAAAGGCACTTATAAAAATTGCAAATACATGGAAAACACTCTAACTGTAACTGGGAACTACAAAGTATTATCCTTATTCTTCCTTTTTGTTGCTATACACTAACCAAACCTTCATGGTCTGTTATTTGTAGCAGAGGTTCTAACGTATTGTTCCGGAAAGGATCTTGTAGAGGCAAGATACCTGATGCCCAGGTAACCCAAGCCCCAGAGACCTAAGTGTAAACTTAGCAAGGATGATGCAGACCAGATCCTCATCTGACCAGTTTCGGGGTGCCTGCTAAGCAATCTGAAAGTAGAAGGTAACTTCAGGGTTTCCAGGAGAATTTTATAAGCTTGTTTTGCAAAACAAAAGGAATACCTCCAAGGTCACTAGGACCAGCCATCAGCACCGAGAAGCCTAATGTGAAAAAGCATTACCTATAACTAAAAAATCTCAAACTTCTCCCTCAGTTCCCTGGAACTCCTCTTTGATCCCTTTAAAACTACTCTACTTGGTCTGAAACTTTAGAGATGGTGTTTGCAAGATAGTCTGCCATCCTCTCAGGCTGGCCCTTGAATAAACCTGCTTTCTTCCCATCAATTCCTGTCTCTCCATTATTAGTTTACGAGCGGCAAGCAGCCAAATCCAAGTATTGCAATACAACTTTTCTTCTTTTTCTTAAAAGCAGGAAATGAAATTCCCAAGCAAAGGATGTCCTTCCTGTACCAGAAGGGAAGTGACATCAAGAGCATGAAGAAACAAAGAGAATTCTGTGACCCTGTCCCAATAATCTGTATTCACCTTTACCCTCCCCACATAGTTCAGTTACTTTTCCATACTTGCCTATCTTTGTTTAATCTACAATTAAAGTATGTAGGTTTCTCCAGTTTTTTCTACTTTATGAGGGCCACTGTATCATGTAAAATTTATATAAATGGACATGCTTTTCTCCTGTTAAGCTGTCTTATTCAGTTTAATTCTCAGGCCCAGCTGAAAAAGCCTAAGAGGGTAGAAGTAAAAATCTACTTCCTTCTACACCTTCATTTTACAGCATTTGACATAGATGTTAAATGATTATCACTAAAAACCTCTCGTTTTCCTTTGCATTTATTTTTCTTCCTTTAAACTGAAAATGTAGTCTTTAGTACAGACTACATTTTTATATTAGAAAATTCACACCAATTTTTAAATCCATGTGAAATTACTTTGATATAAGTGTTGATGGGTTCAAATATAAATTATTACATTCAATAGTTTTTTATTTCACACATTGCAACATATTTTGCAAACCCATTATGGAAACCAAAGCATCCAATTTTATAAATAGTTTGATCTTTGTTACAGAGGTACAATTGTATTCTCAAATCTTTGTAATGGAATATTATCATGTAACTATTCTTGAGCACCATAACAAAAATCTATTTTAGAATTCATAGTCACTTAATTTTAATCATTAAAAGATACATTTTAGTTTAGAATTTTGATGTGAAAAGTGCTACCAATTTGAATTAAATTCTGGCAGTCAAAATCCTTCAAAAATTTAAAACTGAGCTAAATACAAAGAATAATAGACACAAATCCTTGTTCTGGGAGTTTACCAATCTAGGACATTAGTAGGTTCTTCTCCATATGTAAGTATAATTTAAGGCAGAATGTGATGAATCATCATAACACTGTGCATTGCTGAAAAGCTTCAAGGAAAAAAAGCAGCCAGGAAGAACTCATGAGATGGAGTCAAAGCACACTGACAGATTTGATAGGACTTTGGCAGATGGTAACATTTACAAGAGAAATACAAAGTAAAAAGAGAAGAAATTAGAATTAATTCATACTAAAGAGAGGAAAATATGAGATCTGTTGGATAATTTTCAAATAATGTGTTTCAGCAACCATTCTATATATTATAGAAAGGTTAGGAGACAGATCATAAAAGGCCTACCTAACAATGCACAAAGAGTCTGGATTCTATACCCAGGGATGAAAAGTTTTAAGTTGATAGTTTCTCATAAAAGAGTGATCAGAATATACATCAGGAAAATTAAGCAAAAAGACAGATTCTTTATAAAAGGGGAGAACAGTTGAGAGGCTATTGCATCCACTCACTCATTTATGCACTTGTCCATTCATCCAACAGTGATTTATCAAGTACCTGCTTTCAACCAGGAATTGTCTCAGTTATGCACCCACAGAAATTAATAATGCAATAACTCATGTAAGACGGATCTGTCATAAATTAGATATGGAGATGTCTTTCTAATGACAAAAAATGCAGAGCTTATAAAATAATAGATTGTAAATTTGGGTGCACATTTATAAAATTGTCTTTCTGGCACAATATCATGAAAGTAATTCAAATGCCATCTGCAAAAACTATTTACAACTCACATTTCAGTCCCAAGGTCAATTTCCCTAAAATACAAAAAAGGCCTGTAAATAAATAAGACTAATTACATCACAAGCAAATGGGCAAATTATACAAGTTTTACTCACTTTGTCTTACAGTATTGATAAAAGGTCCCTTCTCTACCCTTTCCAGGTACATTTTTAAAAACATTTTAAAATTATTTTCAGTAAACATTTAATACAGCAATTATACTGTTCCAGTTATGTTAGTCCATCAGAAAGTCTTTGTTCCTTGGTTGCTAATGGAATAGTATTGTATAACTAATCTAGAGCACTTATATTCTAGTGGGGGAAAATACACTCAGAATAAACAATAGAGTTTTTTTTTAAGTATTCTGAAGGAAGTGGGCATTTAAGAAATTATGACAGGGCCTAAAATAGAGATTCAGGTTGGGAATTGGGATTTTAGTATAGCAGGGCAGAGTGGTTTGGCGAGGTGATATTTAAGCTGAGGCCTAACATATGTGAAAATGATGGAAGTTTGAGGGAAACACCATTTCAAGCAGCAAGAATATGACAAGTTAAAACCATGCTGGTCTAAAAATATAAATAGTCTGAAATTTTGTGATTTATGATTCATTAAGCACATTTAAATAATCATTTACTTTGTTTTTAATTCTTAAAATTTAAAATCGTTTTGAAAGATGGCTTCAAAATACATTTGAGATCTTTGACATCATAGTGTCTTTGCAGTTATAGTTTTTGAAATAAACTTGTAAGAAAAGGTTTCTAAAATACATTTACAAAAATGAAAGAAAACAAAATAATAATAGATGTTACATAAAAAACAATTTTCTATTCTAATATCCTTAGTTTCTAAGTGGTATTTTATACTGATTTTTGTAGCATTTAAGATACTAATACTTGAAAATATTGGGTTAACTAGTGATTATTAAACAAATTTTTCCAAAGTAATTTTCTGAGGTCCATTTAAACTGTATATTTAATTTGTACTCTCTTATTAAGACATACTAATTGATGGATTCTCTTCTACTTATGGTGATACTGCATTGTGGGTCTTAGTTGTTATATTAAAATAAAACTGGCATCTTGAACCATAATTATAACAGACAGTGCATCTGTCCACCTACAAATCT
Organism: Lyroderma lyra; assembly: GCA_004026885.1. Taxonomy (NCBI): domain Eukaryota; kingdom Metazoa; phylum Chordata; class Mammalia; order Chiroptera; family Megadermatidae; genus Lyroderma; species Lyroderma lyra. The sequence continues at coordinate 45,124 of PVJL010008013.1, forward strand.
TTGTTTACAGAAACTTGAACATGAACCTTTTTTCATAAGTTAGTTTTTAAAGACTATGCTTTATTGAAATAATTATCTGATCACACTAACATTTTTAAAAAATCAGAATCATTTAAAGAAGAAGGCTAAAATTTGAGGACCCTAACACAATCTAAATGCTATTTTGTATGTAATTGCATACAGGGCATTATAATTATTTCTACACTATATTTCATGTTGAACTATTTAAGGAGAAGTTGTATAAAATTTAGGTTACAATAAATTTATAATTTGTGAAGCTGAATATTGCTTTGGATTCTTTTTTATGAAAGAAAATAATTATTATTAAGTAGTATTCTATCACATTAATAAATTTAAGATATCCTAATAAAATTTTTGGAATACAGAATTATTAAATATATACTATCCAACTCCCACTCCTCACTAGATTTAAATCAACAATGATCTCACTTTCTTTGGCAGAACTGTCCTTCCTTCAGATTTCTTTGGTGGTTGAGGGAAGGTCCAAAGTTTTGGCATGATGAAGTGGGTCTTAGGTAATGCATAATAAAATCTGGCAGAAGACAGACCTCTTTGGCATTATGAGGTTCATATGCTTTTCCAGCATGGGGATACTCATTACAGATGCAGGAGGTATACTGCAAAGTTTGTAACTCTGCCATGTGAGATATTTTATTTTTAGATATATGGTAACAAAGCAAAACACATGGCATCATTAACAAGCAAATAAAAATAACTACAAAAAACTAAACTTTACTTCGCAGTGTAAAATTACTCTTATGTCCTCCCTCTCTGAATTTATCATTAAGACACACACTTTAACACAGAGAGACACACACATACACCCATAAACACATATGGTGGCACTTGCGCACAACATATCATAGTAGTTAATAACACAAATTCTGTAATCAGTCAACCTAGAATAAATGTTGGCTCTGTCAGTGAACAGCTGTAAACTTGGGCAGATTATTTAACCTGTCTTCAATTTCTTCACCCATAAACAAATAATAAAGCACATCCCACCTCATGCTGTTGTAGAATTAAACTAATTGGTGTATGTAAATCACCTAAAACAGTGCTTAATAAATAGTAATCTCTAAATATAAATATTAAATATTATTACCACTACTACTACTATTTTAATGCACAGCATTAGAAAGTGTGTAGAGAGAAGGCAGGAGAAAAAGTGGGGTTCTATTAGGAGGAAAGAAATAATTTAATTTTTATATTTGTAGAAATGATGTGTTCACTCAAGTTAGGAAATTCAGCAAAATTGTGTGATAAAGCAGACATGACAGGGAGAAAAGGACTAAAAAGCATTACACTTTTTACTACTTTAAACAGGGCTGGGCAAGACGGAATCACGATCCACCAGTAGACCGTCAAGCAATTTTGAGGTGACCCTTTAATAATAGCCAGTGGACTGCGACACTTGGAGAAAGAGCCCTTGCCCTGAAAAAGTTTTCCCAGGCCTGCTTTAAAGCAAAGTGATGAGGAGCACAGCTTCAAGACACTGCGGGAAGCGGAAAACGTTACCTGGGGAAGTGTGAAACGCCACAGCAAGAAACAAGATGGCAGCGACCGACGGCGCAGCTCTCGGCCTCAGCAAGGACAAGGAGACACAACGAGAGTTTCCGGCTGGTTTCCACAAGCGGAACGTGGAGCTGGAAGATGGCAGCTCTGGAGGAGATGAAGCAGAGCAGTAGAAAGCTCCTCGTAGAGCGCCACCAAGAGGAGTGGAAGATGCTGGCTGAGGGAGGAGGGGCGCGTGCAGGCCGGCGAAATGGACCCGCTAGTGATGGCCGAGGCAGCGTAGGCGCAGTACGACGACGCCAACCACACAGTCCTCGTGACCACCATCAGCACGGCCTGGGCCTCGCGGGGGGTCTGGCTGCTCCGACGGCCCCGTCTGAGTAAGGGGCTGGGCACGAGTCCAAGGATAAAGTGTCATCCGTGCAGAAGCCAACCAAAGCCTTACCCAGGAAGTCCAGAAGCCCCAGCTTTCCCAGAAGACATCCTCTTGCACGGCGTTCTTACACTCACACAGTCGCAAAGGGTCAAGAGGTAACTTCCCGGACCCGCCCAGGACTCTACCCAGAAGGCCCCGAGAGCCACTCCCACCCGCAAGATCCCGCGCAGCCACTGACTTGTAAAGCCCAGAGCAGCGGAGTATGAGCCCCGAGAACCAGTCCGAGCCCTGAGAACCAGGACATGCCCCCAGCCTAGGTTCCAAGGACCTGGTCTGTCTCAGCTTGACTCTTCCATTAACTCAGCCGGCACCAAGGTAAGGCCTCCACAGTCCAAGTTCAGGGTGCCAGCCCCGCTCTGGCCTGTTCCAAAAGAAGCAGGAAGCTGAAAGCTGACCTCCCTCTAAGGCGCCTTCAGAGCCACGTTTGGGGCGTCTCCCAAATGTATACCGTACTGGGCTTTCATCAGATTTGTGAAACTAAGTACAATTGTGGTCCCTTGGCCCTGATGCCAAGAGCCAAGGGCAGGCTTATCTCGTGGGGGAAGCAGTTGGGGAAGTGGGCCCATCGTCATTCTCCAGCACATTTCCCTGTGGGTAGGACAAGGCAATATTAGACCTGTGCCCCCTTACTAGCGTTGGAGACCAGTGTAACCACTGGTAGAATTCAGAATTCACCTGCTGCCCTTAAATGTGGGCAACTGGGGCACAGTGGTGAGCAGTGCCAGGTTCTGTCCTTTACTGGCCGAGACTTTGGACCTGTCTCGTCTTAGGTTTGCAGGTCTCCTCAGCTGAATTTGAAGTGACAGAAGCAGAGGGTTTCTGGAGCAAACTGTGGCAGGTCCCCTACGATTCCAGCAGCTCCCAGACAAAGCCCAACGGAAGAGAAGCAATTAATCCTTTAAAAAAATATGCATGTCTACTTGCCTACAAACGTGCCCCTTTCAGAGCTGACCCTTTAGAAGGCCAGCTGGTGTTTTGTGGAAGGGCTGTCATTTTTTCATGCTGCTTCCAGACAGATCTTTAGATATGGCTTCAGACCATACATTCTGTTTGTCCTGTACTGTCCTAATTTGCCCCTAATTTCCTTGCATCACTTTTGTTTTGCTCTTGTCCCAGATTTTTCATTTTTTAACAATATTAAAATTGGCAGTTATATAAGAAAAAAATCAGGATGATATTGGTAGATCCTCACTTTTTACTTCCAGCTGTGAAAACACAGATGGATGAAGAACAGTATTCCTACTTTAACATATGGTTATGTAAGCTAAAAGGTATATCTCTCTTTTTCTGGTCATTTCCAGAACAAGGTAACATCAACCAGTATTTCAAAGACAACCCATGTGATCTCCCCACTGATCAACCAGCCAGCTGGGTCATGGGCTTTGCCATGGTCTGTGAGATACACAAAACCACGAGGCACAGTTTCTAGAGTCAGCAGGAAGATGGGAGAATTACAGTTTTGGTAGATGTGAAATAAGCATAAGAAATACAGGCTCAGCAGTCCTTCCATAGAGCAGACAGAGCATAGTCTGAGGCTTCTTACTACACAGGACTTGTCATTTACTGTTTGGTGTAAATCTACAATGAATGTTCGTTGATTGATTTAATATTTCAGTGATTATTTGTTAGCCACAAACATGTAGGCATGCATGGTCCAACGTGCCCACCTCCAAATGCAAGTATAATGAAAAAATAAGAACTGGATTTCAGTTTATTACAGTAAAAGACACATTGCCATTAATCCCCCTCAAAATACTCCCCCTCACTCTGCACACACTTATCCCATCATTCTTGCCATTTTCAAAAGCAGTTCTGGAAACCCTCTTTCATGATTAGTTGTGCTGCCTCGATGTCCTGAATCCATTCAGAATGTTTACTTTTCATGGTTATTTTGACTTTGGATAAGAGCCAGAAGTTACATGATGCCATATGTGGTGAATAAGGGAATAAGAACACACCATAGTGTTTGAATTTGACAGAAATTCCGTACCAGAAGTGATGTGTGACCTAAATCAATTCAGGACATCAAGGCAGCAGACGCTGGGTTGGATTGGGCCTTTTGACCAATGGTCGGACTTGCATTTTGGATTGTGCAAACTAGAGCTCTTAGGCCAAAGCCAGCCCACAGACTGCATTACCTGGCCTGTGAGCCAGTATTTTTTAAGATTTTAAGTGTTTGTTAATAAAACATCAAAAAACAAACAAACGAATATGCAGCAGAGACTGTGTGTGGACCACAAAGCCTAAAATATTTACTTCCTGGTCATTTCCAGAGAAAAAAGTGGAAATTCTAGAATGAAATCCATTAGGATTTGGGCGCTGAAGAGTTATATAATATGATTAACATTTTATCGGGATTACTGTGAGTGATATGGTGAACATATTCTGCTGGTGGGTAAGAGTAGAAGCAGGAAGATCTATGACAATAGTCCAATCCAATCTTGTCCAACCCACAGCCTGCACTCTGCATGCAGCCCAGGACAGCTTTGAATGTGGCTCAACACAAATTCGTAAACTTTCCTAAAACATTATGAAAATTATGCATGGACCTTTTTTTTTTTTAGCTCATTAGTGTTAGTGCATTTTATGTGTGGGCCAAGACCATTCTTCTTCCAGTGTGATCTCAGGATGCCAAAATACTAGACACCCCTTGTCTAATCAATAGGAGTTGGTGGCTAAGTGTAGTGGGAGGTAGTCTTGGAGGAGCCAGAAATTGCTAGACTGGGGATGTGATCTGAAGGTGAAGTGAACTGAGTATACTTATGGTTTAGTGTATGAGGAAAAGAAAACAGTAAAGGTCAAGTCCTAAAATCATAGACTGAACTACTATTTGGTAATTTTTCTGAAAAAGGAAAACCCATAGCATGTACTTTTTGGTAGTGTTCATGTTATAGATGATTTTTTTCTCTCTCTAGAATTAAACTCTTGTCACAGATTCTATTACTTCCTCATACTTTTTGTTAAAAAGAGGGGAAAAAAGCTGCTTTAGCAAATTGATGCAGAAAGCATTAGCAGTTATAAAGTTACCATCTCTTAAATACTATTTTTAATATATTTTCATTTCAATTACTGTTTTCTTTCTCTGACATCAACTATTATATCAAAGTAACGGGTTAAGAGTTGGAAATGTACTTTATTAAAGACATAGAAAATAACACAATTATATTCACTTTAAACATATTTTGTCATTTAAAAGACCCTTATTACATCTCTGCTGAAGTTAAAGAACTATTTTTGTTAATGTGCTTAAGGAATCTATAAACATTTTTCCATTTTGCACAGCTAATCTAAAATAATAGTTTTTCCAGTTGTATTAGTCACAATGAGACAATTTCCAAAGCTTTGTGGTATCTGCTTTTAACAAAGATGAAGTACTTTAATGCCGATATTTCCATTTGCTTAAATTATTCAGTAGTCTTTGCTATATACTCCTTTCTTATATTAAAAAATATTTTTACATGTATTAACTCATTTTTCTGTTTCTACATTTTTATTAAATTTATTGGAGTGACATTGATTAGTAAAATTACATATAGGTTTCAAGTGTACATTTCTATACCATAATATGTATGTGTTGCATTGTGAGTTCACCACCCAGAGTCAGTTCTCCTTCTATCACCATACATGTATACTTGACCCTCTTTAACCTTTTCTCTCACCCTTCCTCTCCCTGATACCTTCTGGTAACCCCTAAACTGTGTCTGTGTCTATGAAATTTTGTTTGTTTGTCTTGTTCCTTCGTTACTCAGTTTTATATCTCACATATGAATGAAGTTATTTGGTTCTCGACAATAGACAGAAATATCCGCCTGACATTATATTTCACTTAACATGACAACCTCAAGATCCATCCATGTTGTTACAAACAGCATTATTTCATCTTTTCTTATGGCTGAGCAATATTCCATTGCAATATGTATCACATCTTCTTTATCTAATCACCTATTAAAGGACACTTTGCTCATTTTCATTTCTTTACCACTGTGAACAATGCTGCAATGAACATAGGATCATCTATCTTTATGAATAAATATTTAGAGATTTTTTAGGGTAGTTACCAAGGAGAGTAATTTGTCATTATTTCAATATCTCTGTTGCTTTTATATTATTGCACCATAACACATTCAATTATTTTCTTTCTGGTGGACTTTAAAGTTGGCCAATATCTTAGAAACAGTTCCATGGGATATCACAATCAACAACTTTAAAACAATAAAAATCTTAAGAGAAAAATTATTATTTATATTAAAGAAACCTCTCATATTATTGCTATATATAGGCTATCTCTCTTTTGTCAGGGTATTATTATGGTGTTGATATTGATCTGCCATCATTACTAGAACAAAGAGTTGGAGGGGCAAAGATTCCTTCCAATGCTATTGGCCATGCCATTATAGTGGGTGTGTAGCTTTACAAACACAGTCATAATTCCATTATCCATTCATGTGCTTTTCCTGGTTATAGCTTAAGTTTGAGTATGTATTTTATGATTCATAGCGTCTTATTGCTTACCAAGAGTAAATTGATCATCAAAGAATTATCTACAAAATAATTTTATTGTTAAGGAAATCTCTCCTGCTGGATGTGAATGGATACAAAATAATCATGGAAGGGGCAACAGGGCAAACCAATCCTGTCCCTCTCACAAAAGATTACAGATTTTGACCAAATTAGCCACTTAATTGTAAAAGAAATAATTATGTGCACCGCTTTCCAAATTTACTAGTTATGTGTCCAGATTAAGCAGGCAGTTCTTTTATTTATTTATTTTTTCACCTTAAACATGATTAGAACATTTTCCATCTATTTTTGCCCTTTTGGAATTTAAAGTTTGAAATATTTTTATTTGAAAATTATATGCATATCAAAATTTTAAAAAAATACACTGCTTAGCAATTTGGCCAATCAAAAATCTTTTCCCTTTGTTTACTAATTTACTATTTAAATACCGTAAGTCATAATTTTTTTTTTTTTTGCTATAAAGAAATAGCTTTGTGTGTTTGTGACTAAAGAGAAGCCACTTAATACAACTACTTTTTTGTGTCTTCTATGGAACTATTGTATTTCTACTCTCCTAGACTTCATTTTGCTTTGAGGTAAGTAGAAGCTGTATAGGTTAGTGTTTACAAACTTTGTTTTACATAAACCTATATTCAAATCTCACCTTTACATCTTAATAGTTCTCTTCATATCTCAGAGCATCAATTTATTTGAAAATTAAGGATTGACTACTTCTGAGACTTATTTACTGAAACAAAACAATGTTTGTAGGCTAACAGTAATTAGTATTAGTGATGTGGATCAATTAAATTACTATGCATTGATGGCTGGAATTATCACTTTGTTTAAACACTTCGAAAATTGTGGCAGTATCTAGTAAAACTAGATATATGCCTATCTTATGTTCCAACCATTTCAATCAACAGTGTATAGATACACAAGATAAAGGAATACATATGACCTTCAAAAGAATATTCTCAGCTTTATTCATCATATGCCAAACTGGAAACTATTCAAATATTTATCAATAAGATCATGGGAAATAGACTGTTTCTATCTAAACATTAATAAAGTGAAGGAACTTCTGATATACACAATATGAATGGGTCACATAGCCGTTATGTTGATCAAAAAAAGACAGTTTCAAGATAGTACATTCTGCATGAGTCCAGTTGTACAAAATTCAAGAACAGACAAAACTAATCTATATTGATAGTAGTCAAAATAGTGTTACACATTGGGGTGGGATATTAGCACTTAAGTTATAAAGAAAACTTCCAAGGGGTTCCCTGGTGGCCTACTGGCTAGGATTTAGCACTCTCACCACTGCGACCCAGGCTCATTTCCAGTCAGGGAACCACAAAACGAAACAAAACAAACGAACAAAAAACTTCCAGGTCATAAAGCTTTACTACCTTGGTCTGTGTTATGTTTATAGGGGTTCATGCATACAAGAGAATTTATCCAAGGGTATACACATGCACAATGAAACAAATTACTGGGAAAAGATCATTTTATTGTACGTAAGTGATGATTCAATTAAAATTTTGTAAAGCAATTTGTCAGTACCTATCATATAGTAAGATCAAAAGTAAGTGTCACCTAGAACTTTTAGCAATTAATTTCCAGTTACATTTAGGCAAAAATGAGCATGCACTAGTAAAAGATTAATTTTAATAACATAGTAATTCATCTATTGTTTGGTTAAGTACATATGATATATGTATGCTTTGGATATTATCTGTACACCAATGAAATGTAGCACAATTTAGTTTAGATGGCAGAGAATACCTGCATATTTACATAAAGTTTAGAAAATTTAAGGGAAAAATAATTTATCATCTATCAATGAGACTGATAAGGTACTTGATGAAATTTTTTGGTGCCTAAAGCATATAATTTGATATAAGTATTACTCTATAAAACAGGCCACTTACAAAATCAAACTAAATTCTCTCATTATTTTTAATGTTAATAGAAATCCAATCAAATGCAATCTATTGCATTCATATATATGTTGATAATCCTGTTTTGACAGGTGTTGTGTACAATATTTTTCCTTCAGAAAAAATAAAATTTTAAATGAAATAATATGGTTGCACATTTTGAACCATATAGTAATTAACAAGTGAACATAACAGATATTGATGTATTTTTGTTGTTTTGATCCAGTCTTGTGTTGAACATCTTAGAGATTAGAGGTATTAATTGTTCATTCACAGTGAACATTACATCTCAACTTAAAACTAACTTTTTATTTTTATGACAAACCCTGTTCATTCTAGGTAAAAGCATTTTTGCTAGCTGAATCTCACTTTTTAACCCACTTTTTATTAGCACTATTCTAGGGACAGGGACAGTAGATACTTATATTATTCATGTCAACATCACTTACCTCCCTGATTAATGAATGCTTTGCTATCTCCAGTAAAGGTACAGTGCCAAGTATCTTAACACATATCTTTTCTTTTTACCTTTTCTAGCATTTCCCTATCATTTTAGGTGACTTTTATACCTTATTGCCTCAGGAATGTAGTATTAGGCAACTAAATGATGTGACTAAAGGAGCACCTAGTTTGGTGTTAGATCTACATTCAAATCTCGGCTCTCTCATAACAAGAAGTATGGGCTTACCCAAGTTATTTGATCTCTTTTAGGTTAAGTTTAATACCTTTTAAAATAGGAAAGATTGTACCATTACAAGATGTTTGCAAGAGTAAAGATGAAATCAAGTGGATAATTATTGTCAAATAATCCCTTAATAAGAGGCAATTTTATGCAGGCTCATTTCTTATACTGCCTTGAAATCCCAGGAAGTGTAAGAAAAGTGCTCTCAAGCTACAGGTAAAATATTCACACCTTTCACAACTTTCCTCAACAATTTTCATGGAACGCATTGCATATACTTTTCTGTCCGCAGCCTCTCATAGCACAATACTGTGTTTGTACAAGACAGTAAGCCACTGCAAATTCCAAATGTTTGGGGATACTGAGAAAAGTAGTTAAGAAGAGTAGAATAGACTCTATTTAAATTATGTCCTTCCCTCAAAGGAATGTGTATCCAATTGTCGTGTGTAAAGAAATAATATCTTAAGATAGACCATTTTTCTCTTAATTGTCATGGCCTATAGAGACTTATTTCAATATGTGAGTGATGAGAAAGAAATATGGAATGAACAACTCACTTCATTGGCTAGCTCACTCTATTCAGCACACCTAGGTTTAAATACCAATTCCTTCAGAGATAAGACTAGATTTTTGAATTTTTCTTTTGTCTCTTCAATAACCAAGAACACAGGGGAGTTATGTATAGTGCTTTTCATCAGCTGACCTATCTTCTGGCACTATTGATAAGAGAAAGAGATTGATGTTAGGCAGAAAAAAATGGACTCATACAGTGGCCTAGAAGAAAAAATAATAATGCATACATACTCTTAGGATAAAGGAGTGATTCCTCTCTTTGAATGAATATTAAATGCCTGGGAACCTGATCAGAATGTTTCACAAGCAGCATGTGCTATTTTTTGGGTCACTTCTTTCTTTATACTCTTCCCAACTTTGATAAAGTTTTCTTTCAAAAGTTTCTAATATTGATATGTGGTAGTTTCAAAGATGAACCCAAAGGAATCACATATAGCTCATAATTAATCTTGATATTGGCAGTTTCCTGATCTGCATATAAAGGTATTGCCCACATTTTCTCACTTGTCATTTTTCTTGATAAAAAGCAAATAAAATCAGTTCTGTATTTTATAAATGAAAGAACCTCCTCTCTCTCTCTCTCTCTCTCTCTCTCTCTCTCTCTCTCTATATATATATATATATATATATATATATATATATATATATATATAATGTATGTATGTATATATATGTATGTATGTATATGTATATACACATAGGTTATATATGTATGTGCACATATATGCCTATGTATCATGGACATATAGACACATATTTTTATTGCATTATGTGAATTAAAATACAGACAAGAAAATAGATATAAAATACGCCTGCATAGATTGATTTCATTATCCATTCCCTCAAAATAAGTACATTCATTTTGTAACTCCAATATATTCTTAAAAAGGTAAATTTTGCCTTGGAATATTTGAACATATTCTTACAAATTTATTTGCTACTTTCTGTGGGGAAAATTTCCCTCAACCTGAGTATGCTGCACTTTTTAAAGAATAGTCTGTAATTTTTACATGTCATGCAGAAAACTCTATTACTCTCAGAGTTAGATCAGAAATTCTGGAATGCCTTGTATTAATGTCGGAGATAATCAATATTCCCTTACAGTAAGCACTAATAAAGAAGACCAGAGTACAGAAACTACTTTTATGTGAAACTATAATACAATATGCTCATTTACTTTTATTGTATTTAGATTTAAAACTAGTTTCTGTATCATAAACATTTTTTGGAATTACTGCCAAAATTCATGTCTAGTTAAACTTATTTAGAAAATCCATATATAATTATATTAAAATTAAAGAAGAAAGTTAAGATATATGATTTTCATGAATAAAAATAATTTTACATTTATTTAAAATAAATATGGCATAAAGCATGCATATAATGAGACTTACTTTTTTCCCTGTATTCAGGTGAACAGTTTCAGCATATTTATTCACTTATTTTTCACAGAAGTAAAGAAAAGAAATAGAACTGTATAATTTAAATTTAATAACTTACAAAAATTAAATTATCATATACTAAGGTGTGTGTTTCATCTATGAAAGATGATGTTTTCCCACTTATATATCTTTCATAACTTACTTATGTACTCAGTACATGGAGTATCTGTCTTGAATGCTCATGAAATAATCATTAAATAGCTGTTTGTATACATGGAAATTGAAACAGCTTATTTTAGTAATTTTTCCTTTCTATCTAGTGTGTATGTCTTTGAGGCTAATATGAACATATTGAAAGTAGCATTACACTTGACACACAATTAGGTAAACTACTGGGTCCTCTAAATGATAATAAAACCATAATTCAATAATTCCAGTGTTGAAAAAGCATTAACTAAATAATATTAATCTTAACTAATATATGCTGCATGTATTACATATTTTCAGGCATTGTGCTAAGCTAAACACACACACACACACACAAACATTCATATTTATGCATCACAACAAATTGATTAGCTAGGTTGTATTATTCTCACCATTTTACAGATGAAGAAAATAAAGTTTAGAGGAGTTAAGAATCTCACATCTTGGCCAAGATCTTGTGTTTGCAGAGAAGTGATCTTAACTATGATCTTCTATTGCCTCCTGTAATGATTCATTGCCTTTCTTCTTTGTTCTTTAATAAATAATTACATTACAATAGCACATTGGTTTTAATAACTGATCTTTTTCCCTTCATTATTCCTTTATCTTAAACTGACAATACACTAAGTGTGGTAATTAATAATATTTATGTAGGTCTTACCATGTAATAAACTATTGAAAGTAATGTTATGGAAGATGACTTGTTATTATCAATTTTTACAGATAAAGAAACCAAGGCATTGGCAGAATAAAACATCTCTTAAATTGCAAAGTTATAAAGTGATAAAGCCATGATATTATGAGCCCAGGAAATCTTGCTTCAAAATCCAGATTCTCAATAGTCATTATGCTTGCTTTCAAAACAAAGATGTACATGACAGTTTTTGTTCTTAACCAGGTTGTTATTATGATGGAGAAATAAAACACATACACGTGAAAAATAGCTAGCAATATAATCCAAACATGATGAGTAACATGAAAATATACTATATGGATGAGAAGTGCTACTGGAATTTAGAAATGGAAAAATTCATCTCTTTCTCCATTTTTGCTTAGAGGATTTATCTCACATTCTCTATACATTTGCATCCAATTGAACATATGTTAAAAATGTTCTAGCAACTCATGTTACCCTGAACTAACTAGGTTTCAGTAATTTTTTCTGCTCTGTCTAGCAGTAATTAAATCATAAGCAAAAGACACAAATGAAGGGAAAAATGTTTGTTAGCTTACTAGGTTAGAAATACAGAAAAAAGAGAAATAATATACAAGGTGAATCTAAGCAAAACTTATACCTAATAATAAGAGAATTATCAAATATAAGTTATCCAATAGATTTCCATATCAGAAAATGTATTCTAGAAATATTTATAGCTTTCATAGAATATATTTGCTTTCTCATTATTTTATTAGACAATAATAGGTCTGAGCTTACATTATGAAATAATACTTGAAATCGCATTTTCTATTTCACTTTTTATCAGTCACAGTCTTTGAAAATATGTGGTGTACATTCAAGCTCAACTTCTCAGACAGTAATTCTTTCTTATTTAAAGTTACAGCATATCACTGAAATTAGAGCAAAATAATTATTATTTAGGTTCTTAAATTATCTGTAGCCTTGACATTATGCCCGATCATCAACAAATCGCCTTCTTTCTTGATTTTGATGATTGCACCTTTTAAATCTCATTCTGAAGTTTAATGCCTTTTCTTTCTTAATTTCCCTTACCTTTGCATTGTCTGATATTTAATTTTGATATTTATATGACCTCCTGTAAAGGTTTATCTCATTTTTCTTCATTCCAGCGATATATCATCCACACTCTAGTTATCTGAGTAGGTAACCTATTTTACCTCACTGTAAACATGTTAAAAGGTAATTAATTATTGTTTTTAGTTTGGCTTTTTCATGAGGCTTAAATCATTCTTTTAATGGATCCATAACAATCACACCCCCACCCTGTGTCTTGTTTTAAAAGTAACTAATTTTTTTTCTTATAATTTCTCTCAGATTATTTCTTCCATCTTTATGTTTAATGCTTTCAAGTTAGTTCATAACCTCACAAATTCTCTCTCCTTTATAACAGCTGCCTGGATACAACCACAGATAAAGCTGAGTATAACCATAGACACAACATGTAGCAATCATGACACAAAGCCAGTGTATACTCAATCTCCAGTAATAAAATTCAAGGTTAAATACAACTGAATTACATACTATTAAACATATTGAAGTAAAAGTACTTCACTAAAGGTCATCCATTTAGCCATCTATAAGCCTACATTTACTGTCTAAAAAAAAAAAAAAGTATTTTTTAAAATCTTTTGATTTGAATTAGCCAGGTCTTACTAAAAAACACCTTTTCAGTCTAATTACTATGGATTTATTAAATTTTGAAGATGCTTTCCTACTGATAATGCTAAAGGATGGACAGGAATAGTTACCATAACATTTTAAATAAGATTAATCATATGTCATGGTGATCTTTGAGAAGGAAATAAAAAAATTATCACTCCTACTCAAGTAGTTCTGTAATTCAATTGTGTGTATTTCTTTTTGTAACTGCAATCCTTTGTCACCAGTTTTTAGGAGTTATTGTAGAATGCCCATCTTTTTTATCAAGTGATTCAATTATTTAAGTAAAAGAAATAACTACTTCTCAGAGACCAGATTAGAACAGAAGAAAAGATGTCAAGAAAGTGCTAGTCTTCCTGCTATATTGCTGTACAGGTAGAAAGTAAGCCTGGAACTATCAGAGGGCATTTTCACCACATAACAGGAAAATGACTGCCCTGCTTCTTAAATATGAAGTGACCCTTTATTAATCCATCAGTTTTCCAGAGAATCAGAATCACTATATATGGAAAAAGGGAGAGAAATGAGGAGAGAGAAAAAGAGAGAGATTGCTAATAAGGAATGGGAGGCTGACAGTCCCAAGGTCTATAGTTGGTAAGCTCCAGAAAATGAATGATGGTTCTCTGATCTGAGTCTGAGGTCTGGAAACCAGGAGAGCCAAGGGTGTAGTTCCAGTCCAAAGGCCCAGTCTAAATGCAGGGGGGAAAAAAAAAATCAAAATCCCAGCTCTAGAGCAGTAAGTAAGGAGGAATTCCCTTGTGCTCAGCCTTTTTGTTCTATTCAGGCCTTCTCAGCTGACTGTCTAAGGCCCACCACACTAGGGAATACAATCTGCTTTATTCAGTCTATCAATTTAAGTATTGAACTCATCTGAAAAACATCCTCACAAAAACCACCACAATTATGTTTGACGAAACACCTGATTAAACATTATTCTAGTTTTGGCTTAGTCAAGTTGACATTAAATTAACCCTCATACACCAAAATGATGCAGAACCTGAACATTAATATAAAATCACGTAAGAGTGATCATGTAAGATGAATATAAGATCATATAAGGATGATATGATTTGAATAATTAATTTTAGCCATGTTTCAACCATCCCCACTACTAACTGTTTTAGTCATAGGAACCAGTTTGAGTTGAGTTTCTGTTACTTGAAACTGAAAAAATATGTATAAAAAAATAAAAATAAAAAACCAAAAACCTTAAGTAATGTAGTAAGAAATTTTGTTAATAATTTATTTTTATTTTTTGGTTTTTTTTAGTATTTATTTTTAATTTAAAATTTTTTATTGTTAGACTTATTGGGGTGACATTTGTTAGCAAGAATTACATAGGTTCCAGGTATACAATTCTACAGTGCATTGTCAACTTGTTGCATAATAAGTTCACCACCTAGTGTGAGTTCTCTTTCCATCACCTTATATTTAGCTCCTCCTCCCTCCTCTCCTACTCCCTCCCCCTTCTCTCATCTCCTCCCCACTTGTCCTCAAATAAACATAAAATTATTGATTGTGTCCATGGGTTATTTGTTGGTTGGTTGGGTTTTTTTTCTTTGTTGCTTTCAGCTTTATATTCTGCATATGAGTGAAGTCATACAGTTTTTGGTTTTTCTGTCTGGCTTATTTCGCTTAGCATGATGATCTCCATGTCCATCCATTTTGTTGTAAAAGGCAGTATTTCATCATTTCTTATAGCTGAGTAATATTCCATTGCGTATATGTACCACAGCTTCTTTATCCAGTCATCTGTCGCAGGGCACTTTGGTTGTCTCCATGTTTTGGCCACTGTGAACAGCGCTGCAGTGAACACTGGGGTACATAAGTCTTTGCGGACAAAGGTTTTCAAGTTTTGCGGGTAGATCCCCAGAAGGCAGAGTGGTGGGTCAAATGGTAACTCCATTCCCAATTTTCTGACGAACTTCCACACTGTCTTCCACAGTGATTGTACCAATTTGCACTCCTACCAGCAGTGTGTAAGAGTTCCTTTTTCTCCACATCCTCTCCAGCACTTGTTGTCCCCGTCTTGTTGATAATAGCTATTCTAACAGGTGTGAGGTAACATCTCATTGTGGTTTTGATTTGCATTTCCCTGATAGCTAATGAGGATGAGCATTTTTTCATATGTTTGTTGGCCATTTGTATGTCTTTGTGGGACAAGTGTCTGTTTAGTTCTTCTGCCCACTTTTTAATGGGGTTATTTGTTTTTTTGTTGTTACATCGCATTAGTTCTTTATATATTTTAGGTATTAGACCCTTATCTGATGCATTGTTTGCAAAGATTTTCTCCCATTCAGTTGCCTGTCTTTTTGCTTTGTTGATGGTTTCTTTTGCTGTACAGAAGCTTTTTAGTGTGATATAGTCTCATTCATTTATTTTTGCTTTTATTTCCCTTGCCTTTAATGTCAGGGTCATGAAGTCCTCCTTGAGCCCTAGGTGTATAAGTTTAGTACCTATATTTTCTTCTATACAGTTTATTGTTGCAGGTCTTATATGAAGGCCTTTAATCCATTTTGAGTTAATTTTTGTATATGGTGAGAGTTCTCAGCTCAGGTTCATTCTTTGGCATATGTTTTTCCAGCCTTCCCAGCACCACCTACTAAAGAGACTGTCTTTTCCCCATTGCATATTTTTTTGCTTCTTCATCAAAAATTATTTGTCCATAAATTTGTGGAATTATTTCTGGGTTTTCAGCTCTGTTCCATAGGTCTGTTTCTGTTTTTCTGCCGATACCAAGCTGTTTTGCCTATTGATGCTTTGTAATAGAAATTGAAGTCAGGGAGTGTAATACCACCAACCCTTTTTTTTTTTATGTAGTATTGCTTTGGCAATTTGAGGTCTTTTATGCTTCCATATAAATCTGGTAATTCTTTTTTCTATTTCACAAAAGTATGATTGTGGGATTTAGATAGGTATTGCATTAAATATGTAGATTGCTTTGGGCAAAATAACCAGATTAACAATGTTAAGTCTTCTTATCCATGAACAGGGGATATTTTTCCATTTCTTAGTGTCTGCTTCAATTTCTTTCAAAAGTGTCTGATAGTTTTCTGTGTATAAGTCTGTCACATTCTTTGTTAAATTAATTCCCAGGTATTTTATTCTTTTTGTTGTGATAGCAAAAGGAATTGACTCTCTCATTTCTTTTTCTGAGGATTCGTTGTTTGTGTATAGCAATGCTGTTGATTTTTGTATATTGATTTTGTATCCTGCAACTTTACTGTATTCATTTATTGTTTCTAATAGTTTCCTGGTGGAATCTTTGGAATTTTCTATATAAAGGATCATGTCATCTGCAAATAGTGAAAACTTGACTTCTTCCTTTGCAATTTGGATACCTTTTATTCCTTTCTCTTGCCTGATTGCTGTAGCTAGAACTTCAAGTACTATATTGAATAGCAGTGGTGACAGGGGGCCTCCCTGTCTTGTTCCTGATTTTAGGGGAATAGGCTTCAGCTTTTTCCCATTCAGTATGATGCTAGCTAAGGGTTTGTCATATATGGCCTTTATTATGTTGAGATACTTTCCTTCTATACTTATTTTATTTAGTGTTTTGATCATAAATGGATGCTGTATCTTGTCAAAAGCTTTTTCTGCATCGATTGAAATGACCATATAGTCTTTATCTTTTATTTTGTTTAAGTGGTGTATCAAATTGATTGATTTTCATATGTTGAGCCATACTTGTGCTTCCAGGATAAATCCCACTTGATCATGATGTATAATCTTTTTGATGCATTGTTGTAGTCTTGTTTGCTAACATTTTGTTAAGAATTTTTGCATCTGTGTTCATCAGGTATTGGTCTATAGTTGTCTTTTCTGTGTGTTGTTTTTACCAGGCTTTGGTATTAGGGTAATGTTGGCCTTATAGAATGAGTTAGGAAGTATTGCTTCCTCTTCAATTTTTTGGAAGAGTCTGAGGAGGATATGTGTTAATTCTTTGAATGCTTGGTAGAACTCATTGGTGAGACCATCTGGTCCAGGGCTTTTGCCTTTAGGGAAATTATGGATAGTCATTTCAGTCTCTTTGCTATTGATGAGTCTATTTAGATTATCCAGTTCTTCTTGGTTCAGTCTAGATAGGCTATACATTTCTAGAAACTTGTCCATTTCTTCTAGGTTGTTAAATTTAGTGGCATAAAGCCATTCATAATATTTTCTTATAATCTTTTGTATTTCTGTGGTATCAGTGGTAATTTTTCCCCTTTCATTTCTAATTTTGGATATTTGTGTCCTTTCCTTTCGTCCTTTGATTAGTCTAGTCAGGGGTTTGTCAATTTTGTTGACTTTCTCAAAGAACCAGCTCTTTGTAATATTAATTTTTTCTATTGTGCTTTTGTTCTCTAATTGGTTTAGCTCTGCTTTAATTTTTATTATTTCTTTCCTTCTGCTGACTCTGGGTTTTGTCTGCTCTTCTTTTTCTAGTTTTTTAAGATGGGATGCTAAGGTGTTTACTTGTGATTTTTTTTGTTTCTTAATAATAGGCCTGTAATGATATAAATTTTCCTCTTGTTACTGCTTTTGCTGTGTCAGAATAACTCTCATATGTTTTATATTCATTGTCACAGTTTCTATGTATTTTTAATCTCTTATTTTATTTGTTGTTTTACCCAGCCATTTTTTAATAAGATGTTGTTTATTCTTCATGTATATGTGGGTTTTTTCTGCTTTTCTTTTACAATTGATCTCCAATTTCAAAGCTTTGTGGTCTGAGAATACACTTGGATTTCAATCTTGAATTTGCTGAGGCTAGTTTTATGTCCCGGCATGTGGTCTATCCTTGAGAATGTTCCACATGCACTAGAAAAGAAGGTATAGTCTTTTTTGCTGGATGAAGTGTCCTGTAAATGTCAATTATGTCCAATTGCTGTAATGTGTCATTTAGAGCTGATAATTTCTTGTTCATTTTCTATTTGGAAGATCTGTCCATGGCTGTTAAGGGGGTTTTTAAGTCTCCCACAATGATTGTGCTTTTGTCAGTTTCTCCCTTCAGATCTGTTAATAGTTGCTCTGTATATTTTGGTGCTTCCTGGTTGGGAGCATATATATTAATTAGTGTCAGATCTTCTTCTTGTTGTATTGTGTGTTTTATCATTATGTAATGTCCATCTTTGTCTCCTGCTATCTTTTTTAACCTGAAGTTTATTTCATCAGATATCAGTATGGCAATTCCTGCATTTCTCTGTATTGTTTCCCATCTTACACTCTGAGTCTGTGTTTGTCCTATGGCTGAGGTGTGTCTCTTGGAGATAGCATATGGATGAGTTTTGTTTTTTTATCCAGTCTCCTACTCTCTGTCTTTTTATTGGTGAGTTCAGTTCCATTAACATTTAGAGTGGTGATCAATATGTGAGGATTTTTTGTGCCATTACTTTTTTGTTATTGTTTTATTTTTGTTTCTTTCTTGTTCCCCCAATGCTAATTCCATATGTCCTGATGTTTAGTTTCAGGTCAAAGAGCCTCCTTCAGTATTTCTTGAAGTGCCAGCCCTGTGTCGGCAAATTCCCTCAGCTTCTGTGCATCTGAGAAGGTCTTTATTTCACCTTCATATCTGAAAGATAATATTGCTAGATAATTTACTCTTGGCTGGAAGCTTCTCTCTTTTCAAGTTTTAAATATTTGATGCTACTCCCTCCTTGCTTGTACAGTTTCTGCTGAGAAGCCTGATGCCAGCTGATGGGTTTTCCTCTAAAGGTTAATAGTTCTTTTTTCCATGGCTGCCTTGAGAATTTTCTGTTTGTCTTTAGTTTTTTACATCTTTAGTACCATCTATCTTGGAGAAGATCTGCTAGGGTCCAGGTATCTAGTTTTCTTCTTAAATTCGGGGTTCCATATATTTCCATAGGTTTGGAAAGTTCTCATCTACTATTTGTTTGAGTATTTTCTCTGTAGAATGCTCTACCCCTTCTTCTATTTGTATTATCCTGATGTTGTTTTGTCTTATGGAGTCAGATAGTTCTTGCATAGTTCTTTCAATCCTTTTGGTTCTATATTCTGTCTCTTCCTCTTTTTGAGATGTTTCCATGTTCTGATCTTCGATATCACTAATTCTTTCCTCTATCTGGTTGGCCTTGTTTTCTATGGCAGTTATTTCATTTCTCACTTCTTTTATTGTATTATTTATCTCTGGAATTTCCATCTCAATCTTTCTTATGTTTTGAATTTCTTTGTTAAATTGTTCCTTTTGTTCACAGATTTCCTTTCTTAGGTCATTCACCTCCAGCCATGGTGTTCTGCTAGTATGTTTTCATTTCTCTCAGAGCATTTAGAATGACTACTTTAAATTCTCTGTCACTTAGTTCAGAAAATTCTAAGTCTATAAAACTCTCTTCTAGATGTTTTTCATGTTCTTTCTGAGCAGCTTTAGATCCTAAGGAATTTATACTGTCTGCTGGGTTCTTCCTCTTTAGCATGAGGGTGTTATGTCCAGCAGAGCCCAGGAGCCCTGATTAGTATTTTTGTGGTGTCTTGCTGTAGGGCAGACACTAGGTGGCACTGGGAGCCAAGTATTGGAAGAGCAGGGTGGAGTTTAGGCCTTATTTCTGGTCTCCAGCTGCATTTGGAGGTTGTGCACGTTTATCCAGGGTCCTTCCGCTTCCTGCGGATCATTGGGAAGGCTGTAGGAGAGGGGAGAGACCAACAAAAAAGCACACTAGGGCAGCTCCACCTCCTGCCTTATGCTGGGGAAGCTGGGGGATGCAGGCCAAGACTGCTCTTGCTGGCTGCGGTGAATGCTATCAAATCCACCTTTCTTCCTGGGCCTGCTCCAGTGACCAGTCATTAGAGACACAGTCTGCAGGTTCGCTCTGTGTATGGGCGCTGGGCTCGCAAGAACCACAAGTCCATAGCCATGGGCGTGATGTCATGGGTTGCGCAAAGGCAGCTGGCTTGCCTCCACCGTGGGCCAGAAACTGTGGCCGTGCAGAGGAGCTATGCACATGCATGCTGTGGTCTATGAGGGTGCCAGGAGCTGAGGTGCTATCTCCGGGGCCCCTCCTCATCCAGTTAGCTCTTCAGAGTCTTTCCTCAGCCCTCTTGTTACTCACGAATTTCAGAGGCTGGCCCCAAGGTCTGTCCCCCAAGCTCTATCCCCAACATGCTGCTCTAAGGCCCAGCTCCCCCACGGTCTCCCACCATTCTGCCACTTTGGCTGGCTTTCACTCTTGTCGCCTCTTGGCCTCCCTCCTCCCATGCACTGTGCTGCTCCCGGATAGTCAGCAGTGATGGGGTCCTGTCGTGATCCATCTCTGCTCCCTCCTCTCTCTCCTGCTTGCCCCCTTCTCTCCAACCTTCAGGTGTTTTCTTGAAATGCATGGATGTCTCAGCTGTGGTTATGTCACTCAGGGTCCTCTTTCTTGGCTCCTGGATGGCAGTTCAATTGTGTTTTCTGGGAGAGGCTTTAAGGACCTTCTCCCCAGTTGCCATCTTGTCCTCCTCCCCTATGTTAATGATTTATTATCTTAAAAACATTGCAGCCTTAAGTTATATCGTTATTCTCATTTACTTCTTTCCCCAGACTTTCTTGTAGACTAGAGAAGAATGTGGAGTTCAGAGTGCTTCAGGAACATCTATGGAAGATTAAAATCTGTTGTTGTCTGTGTTTTGGCAGAACAATACCAAGACCTTTTGCTCTGACATAGCTGTTGCCTAGTGCTGGTCCATATACAAGTAATACTCATTGATGAAATTTCACCTATAGGTGGCAACATAGAAAAAATAATAATTATCAAATGAGTTACTCACAAAGCTAAATACAAGGGCTGTCCAGAAAGTATCCAGCCATGTAATATGAAAAATAGAGGCATTTATGGCTGAATTTTTTCCACACAGTCCTCATATATACACTTGGAAGGTCTCTCCTTTCCTTGATTATGATTTTCAAACTTTTGTGGTAGAAAAAAATGCTTTTTTTCCTTATGCATTGATAATTTTAATATCTTTGTTTCTGTGTTTTTCACTGTGCTTATTCTGCATACTAAAAAGTTTGTGTGTGTGTGTGTGTGTGTGTGTGTGTGTGTGTGTGTGTGTTTTGTGCTGCCCCTTCAAATGTGTTAAAAGCTGTTTGACCCATCACCCTACCCTGACAGGAAATTCTGAGATCTACTCTTTTAAGTAATTTCCTTGAAAGGTTTTTATAGTATTAAGGTGTCATTAGAAATTTCAACCATCAATGTGAAGTGAATTTGGTCCTAAAGATAATGCTGAGTATAACTGAACTACCTGCTGACTTGACAATAGAGAGTATTTGAAGAGATAAAAGCTATGAATGGACACAGTTTTTAGAAGCTCTTATTGCCAGGGAATGCTGTCACTCTTTACTTAAACACCTACATTTTTTGAAAAATTACTGTGTATAGTCTAGATCACTTTCTCTGCATACATTATCTCAGGAAATCCTCCCAGCAACAGGATGATACAATGAGAATGTAAGTAGCCATTGGGAACTACTGATGCCTGGAGTTACTCAGCTCCATCATTAACTACCCCTAGGGCAAAGTTAGTAAAAAAGCAGCCACAGGGACATCCTTTTGTCAGGACTTGTGGCTACCAGGATAGGGGCAGCAAATAAATTACATGCTTCACTCTTTTCCATCACCCATGGCAGATATTCCTAATCTTTAAAACACTTTTTCCTGCTGATTATAGATATGATTTCACTATTTATCTCAATAAGAGTCACTAAGTAACACTTGGGAACAACATCAAAGATGAACACTATTTTCTACCATAGGCCTAAGGCTAATATAGTGTGCTGGTAACTAAGCTATTGTCTTTCTGCTTCAAACACTGTTTGTACTGTGTGTGTGTGTGTGTGTGTGTGTGTGTGTGTGTGTGTGTGTGTGTGTATGGTGCTGGAGCTGGAACACCACGAATCACATTTTTGCTCACTCATTGCCTTCATCTATTGTGGGGAGAGGTAGGTGGTAAGGCTGAAAGCATAAAAGAGCACTTTCCTTCTTGTTTGTTTTCTGTCACTATCCATGGCTTCCTAACTAAAAATAATTCCAATAGCATCTGTTTCAGAAAATTTGAAGAGAAACCAGATGTCCACTGCAGACTATAGCTTGAGATAAAGATGGGATCTACATGTAGTTAAAAAAATATATAATATCCTCAATCATGGCAAACGAAGTTCTACTCAAAGGCTCTCATCTTTAAAGTCCTCTGTTTTTGCTGCGGCTCTCTCTAACAGTGAATTGTGTGATAAAATGCAATATATTTAAATATAAGAATTCTTCCTTGAATCTGAGGAAAATTCTTGATAGTTTGGAAATGCTTTATCCTTATAAAATTTATGATGCACTGTGGATATCTTTAAATAGTAATTTTTGAATAAGACTACCAATGATATTCGTTCTATTTATACTTTGCCAGTGAAGTCCTATTAAGTAAGGGTTACTATGAAGAGGGATCAGTTCAAAGTCTACAAGTCGCAGTCACTGGCCCCAGAAAGTACAGATGTACCAAAGCTAAAGAGATCCTAAATTCAGAGCTTAAACTGAGTCAGAAATGTACATCTTTCCATAGACCCCCATATTTACCATGTATGATAATGATGTATCTTTTAATAGCATAGTAATGAAAAATGTTCATAGAGCCCACAGGCTGTGGTAATTGTGTTGGACTCATCTTCTTTAATTTTTACAACTCTATGAGGTAGATACTATGTCATCCAAATTTTACACATAAGAAAACTTAAGCCATTGTTAAATAAAAGTCAGAGAGCTGAAGAATAAAATAATTAGTGAATTCAAATGTAAAACTGACCATTCCCACACTATTCCATTCCTCCTTGTAAATAACTATATTTGGATTAAATCTTTCCAATAATTTTTGGAATTATACCACCAACAGATGTCCTATAGAATATATTTGTTATTCTGTTTCATAAATCTTCATTTGTCCTCTCTCTAAATAAAAAAGTTTATTCCAACTGATCAAAGTTAGCATTACCAATAATGAAACAAACCAACACCTTTGATCTGATATAATATGCTATGAAGGACACAACATCACTTCTGTGGTATTCCTGGCAAAAAATGTACAGCCTGAATCTAATCTTTAGGGAACATAAGACAAAACCAAATTGAAGGACATTCTATAAAACAACTGGCCGAGAGGGGTGGCTGTTGTGTAAGCATTAGGGTATATGACATAACTGGGACTGTGGGCCATTGATTAGATAATAACATTGTATAAATGGTTAATTTCTTGGTTTTGATCACTGTGCTATGGCTATGTAAGAAGTTCTTATGACTTATCACGAAAGTATTTAGGTATAAAGGGACTGATGCCTGCCACCTACTCTCAAATAATTTGGCGGGGTGGGGGGAGTGAGTGTGTGTGTGTGTGCGTGCATGCACACACAACTGTGTTGGGAGAGAAATAGAGAGAGACAGAATTTTATAAAGCAAATGGGACAAAATGTAAACAACTGGTGAATCTGGATAAAGAGTATATGTGAGGTCTTCTAACTCTTCTCACAACTTTGTAAGTTTAAGATTATATCAAATAAAGAGCTTCAATAATTAATTAATTAATTAATTAATTAATGAAAAAGTTTGTTGAAAAAACAGTTTACATAGTTTCCGATCTTATTTCCAAGCAAGAAAATCATTCAGAACCAATGTTAAAGAGTAGAATTTTAAGAATCAATACATGATATGAAGTGATACTAAAAATAAGTTTAAAAAAACTAGCTTAAAAACTTTACTTACAATAAAAAAATCATATTATAATAGATTTATTATGTGAAATAGTATTTTTCAAACTTATTTAATAAATTATATAATAACAAATATCAGATACTAAAAAGGTTTTTTGTTGACCTCAACACTTTACAGTAAAGAAAAGTACAACAAGTGTCTGAGAGAATATAAACTTATTTAGAATTCTCAGTTAAAACAATTATAAGACATTCCTTTGGCAGTCGAGATCTTCTGGTCCCTAGAAGCAGAGATATACAAGAAGTGTGGGCTCATTACAAATAAATTATAGCCACATGTGTAAACATATGATTATTTGATTATGCATTCTCATTAAAAAACTAATAGATACTTATGTATGTCTTAAAATATAAAATTAGTAAATTTTTATTGACTTATTTATAGTAAATATTATTTCATGCAACCTAATAGTTAATGCAGCACAAAAGATTAAGTAAAATTCTAAACTTCTTTTCATGGCAGTAAGTATAGCTTTGCTTGCAAAATTCAGTTAGCTCCTGTTATCACTAATAAGGTAGAGCATTCTTTCTTTTATTCTTATACCCATATACACAAGCATACATACACAGGGTAAAAATATTATGTATAGATTGGTGATTTACCTTCATAATTTTGACAGGACATATTGCATGACTTTCTTACACTTGAAGCAAACCTCATGACCAAAAAACAAAAGAAAACTAAACAAAACTAAATACTGATGTCACAGATTAAAGTGCTTCAACTGTTTTTATTTCTCCAGATTTCAGCCTCCCACAAGTTAAAAAAAATCCATCCTAGTTTAGATAACCTAAAAAATTATATATTCATCTCATATGCTGAGCTGTGACCCAGCTTTGCCTTAATAGAGTGATAAATGAAACTTGCTTTTATTTTTCAAGTCTCTTTCCCTGAAGTCACATAGGGTGTGCGTGATCGATTGTGAGGCCAAACACCATTATCTGAAAGGCTGGATTTTAACAGTATAGGCCTGGGCCAGTGGGTCTCTCTTAGCTTCTCTTGGTTAGTTACCTCACTTTTGGTGCAGACTCAGAACTAAAATGCATGGGTCCTTTATCAGCTTATACGTGCATTCTTTATTATTTTTCTTCCCACTTAATATCAAATGATACTGTATAATAAGTACATTCAAGTCAAGACCACAACCTTAGACACATTTTGAAGAAGAATCTCTTGCTATTAAAGTTGGTAATATCTACAGCTAAATAATTCTTGTAACATCTCATATTAAATAATCAACTATTATTCAGATATTAAATTATTTTAAAAATTGATGTCTGTAATTTCTGAGTTATAATATTAGATTTATAAGCAAGTACTGACTGTGACAGTTAACTTTTGTCAATTTAGCTGAGTTAATGTATGCCTGAATAGCTGGCAAACATTATTTCTAGGTATGTCTGAAAGTGTTTCTAGAAGAGAGTAACATTAGAATTGACAAGCTGAGTAAAGCAGACTGCCCTCCCAGTCTCTGTGAGCATCATCCAATCCACTGAGGGACCACCTCATAGAACAGAAAGGCAGAGAAGGGTGAATTTACCCTCATTCTTCATGCTGGGACCCACCTTCTTCTGCCTTGGATCTTAGAATCCCTGGTTCTTGGGCCTTTATGCTCTGATTTGAACTTAACACCATCAGCCTCACCCAGTTTTCAGGCTTTTGGATTTAGCTAAATTATAACACCGGCTTTTCCTGATTCTCCAGTTTGCATATTACAAAACGTGGAACTTCTCAGCCTCTGTAATCACATAAACCAATCCGTATAATAAATATCAGCAGTTTTTCTCCTTTCCTTCTCTCTCTCTCTCTCTCTCTCTCTCTCTCTCTC
>PVJL010008014.1:0-71234 GCA_004026885.1 Lyroderma lyra
TAAAGATGGTGACTTTTGAGTTGAACATTCAACATGAAGGCTTCTATAAGCAAAGATATGAGAAGGTCAAGCAAGATTCTGAAGGTGGGAAACAACTTGAGCAAAGGGTAAGAGGAAAAGCCAGAGTTGGAGTTAGGAAAATTCAGGAAGCTCGGCTCTCTGTAGCAGACAATCCTGGTTGGCAAGTAGTTGATATTAAGGTTGGACAAGGAGACTTCTGACATATTTTGGCCCATCTTAAATATAATAGAAATTGAAGCCATTAAGGACAGGGTATAAATAATATGAATACATATGTGCATTTATAAAATACTTTTAATAAAAGTGCAAGTTTCATGCAATAAATTTGAATAGAGAAATTTGGTCCAAAAGTATCATTCATATTCTTCTTAATAAATGCCAAAATTATTATTGGTTTTTAGGTATATATATTTCAGTACTTTTCCACACATACATTATATTGCAAATGGTAAACATTCTCTGGATTTTTATGTTGCTCTTTTTTTAACTCAATAGGAATTTTCTAATGCTCCTTTATTTTTAATTTATCCCTTGCTATATCAGCACAATAGTCCATTGAATGGACATAACACAATTTTTTCAAATATTACTCTGATGTTGAATATTTAGGCTCTTTTTTTTCAATTTTTGGTATAAATAACATTTTTTATTAATTTTTATATGTATATTTTCCCCTCCTATTTGAGATTGTTTCCTTGTGTGATTGTTAGGCACAAGGCTTTACTTATTCTATTCTAGTCATGCTACTACTTTGGACCTTTGTATGAATTCTTTATATAATGTATATATTTTTTTCTGTATCTGTACTATTAGCTGAAAATATTTTGCTTGGATAGCTAACCTTTTTAATTTTTTAAACTATAATCTGACATGCCAAGAACTTTACCTTCTGCATCTTTTTTAGGTGTTCAGGATAAATTCAAAAGGTTACTTGCACTAAATTCCACAGAGAAATGATAAAAAAAATACATAAACACCTTTTAACAAAAAATTTCTACACATCAGCATTGGTATCCATTTATCTGATCAAAACTATAAAGTCCTATCAAGTTATCTTAATGAAGCTTCAATAATAAGAAACCCAAACACTTCTCTCCTTTAAACACCATTTAAATTTAGGCATATTGCATTCTCACGTCTAAGATATATGGTTAATTTTGACATATAAAAATTAGCATTAAGTAGGTGCTATGGTCTGAATGTTTGTGTACACCCCCTGCTCCCCAATTCATATGTTGAAATCCTAATGCCCAATGTGGTGGTAATAGGAGGTGGGGTCTTTGTAGTGCTTAGGTCATGAAGGTGTAGCCATTGTGCATGGGATTTGTGCATGCATTTTCTTGTTCTTTGAGGTGAAAGGTTAGGTTGTTTATTTGAAGCTTGTCTTATTTCTCGAGTTAGGCATTTATTGGTATGAATGTCCCTCTTCGAACAGCTTTTGCTATATCCCATAAATTTTGGTATATTGTATTTCTGTTATTTGTCTCAAGGTGTCTTTTTAAAATTTTTTAAATATCTTCTTTGATCCACTGATGGTTTAGTATCATGTTGTTACATCTCCACATATTTGTGAACACTTTGGTTTCCTTTGTGTATTCAATTTTTAGTTTCATACCACTGTGGTGGGAAAAGTGTCTTGACATAATTTCAGTCCTCTTAAGTTTATTAAGATTTGTTTTGTGGCCTAACACATGATCTATCTTGGAAAATATTCCATGTGCATTTCAGAAGAATGTGTGTTCTGTTGCTTTTAGAAGAAATGTTCCATAAGTATCTGTCAAATTCAGCTGACATAACAAGTCATTTAAGGTCAATGTTTCCTTATAGACTTTTTTTCTAGATAATCTATCCATTGATATAAATGGGGTATTTAAGTCTCCTGTTGTTATTATTATAATGCTGACCATTTCTCCCTTTAGTTCTTTAATATTTGCTTTATATATTTAGGTGCTCCTATGTCAGCTACATTAATATTTACAAATGTTAACTCCTATTGTTGGATCGACTCCTTTATCATTATGTAATGCCCTTATTTGTCTCTTATTACAGTTTTTGTTTTAAAGTTTATTTTGTCTGATGTAAGTATAGCTATTCCAGCTTTCTTTTGGTTTCCATTTGCATGGAATAGTTCTTTCCCTATCTTTTCACTTTTAGTTTCTGTGTGTCATTGTAGCTAAAATGTCCCTTATAGGCAGCTTATAAATAGTCCTTGTTTATTTAATCCATTCAGCCATTCTATATCTTTTGATAAGAAAATTTAGTCCATTTACATTTAAAATAATTATTGATTGGTAGGTGCTTATTGATGTCGGTTAATTGTTTTGTAGCTGTTTTTGCAGTTCCTTTTTCCTCTCTTTTTCTCTTTCTTTGTAGGTCCAACTTACTTTAGTAATCTGTTTATATTATTTTTCTTTATGTTTTGGTATTTACTATAGGTTTTTGATTTGTGGTTACCATGAAGCTTACATATAACAACTTATAACCATCCATTTTTAGTTGATAAAATCTGAAACTTGATTCCATTCTAATGCTTAGAATTTTTACTTTCATCCTTCCATATTTTATATTTTTGATGTTACATTTTACTTCTTTTTATCATGTGTATTTTTTAACTAATTATTGTAATCATAGTTATTTTACTACTTTTAGCTTTTAACCTTCAAACTAGCTTTGTAAGTAATTAATCCACTACCTTTACTACATATCTGCTTTTCCAGTGAGGTTTATTCTTTTATATGTGTTTTTGTTACTAGTTAGCACCCTTTCAGCTTATAGAAATCCTTTTAACATGTCTTGTAGGGCCAGCTTAGTGGTGGTGAACTCCTTTAGTTTTTGTTTGTTTGGAAAAACTTTTATCTCTTCAGATTGTGAATGGTATCTTTGCTGGGTAGAGTATTCTTGTTTGGAAGTTTGTTTGTTTGTTTGTTTGTGGATATAATGTGCCTTTCACTTTGGAGGCCTGCAAAGTTTGTGGTGAAAATATGCTGACAGTCTTTTGTATATAACAAGCTGTTCTTCTTTTGCTGTTTTTAATACTCTTTCCTTGTCTTTAACTTTTGACATTTAAATTATAATGTGTCTTGGTGTAGGTGTCTTTGGGTTCATCTAAACTGGAAATTTCTAGGCTTTCTGGATCTTGATGTCTGTTTTCTTTTCCAAGTTAGAAAAAAATTTCAGCCATTATTTCTTCAAATAAGATGTCTGATTCAACTTTTTGCCCTTTTTGAAAACATAAAAGAACAATTTATATTCCATAGGAGTTATATGTTACTAGAGAGTTTAAAAATACCATCCTTGCAAGGAGCAATTAATCATAAAAAATTTGTCACAGAGAAACACAATAGAAAACAAAAGAGAAGTTTTTAATTTTTCTTATTTAAAATGCCACTTTGCTGGACTTCTGTCTCTGTTTTCTTTTGTTATTGCACTTATGGTTTCTAGGTTAGTGAAGTTTTCTTGTCTCCACTTTAGGGTTTGGCACTAAAAGATGATATCTCTCCATTTCCTTTCTCATCATTTTGACTCAGAAGGCAGAATGTGCCTCAGCCATTAATAGCATTTTTTTTTTTTTTCATTTTCTTCCATTGACATTCTGCAGTCATTCCTTGGTTCTGGGGTAAGCTCATTGCTTGCTCTTGGTTTTTGGTGTTGCAGATCTTATTTCCTATTTTATGCTTTGTTTTGGATACTAAAAGGAAGTTTTGGAAAGTATTTTATGGATTTGCTAATGAATCTGCATTCTAATCTGAAAATTCCATATTGTGGTAAAATTGATGCTGTGCAGTTCCAGACCTAGCTCTTTGAAGGGCTAAAACCTTCTTTTTTTTGTTCTTCAAAACCCCACTGCCATACTGGAAAAAACTGGAGAGAGAGGCCACTTGCAAAAGCTATAAAGAAAGAGACACCCTGTGGAGGTGACCCCAGCCTTCTTGAACCTTCAAGCCCAAGAGTGATGCCAGCCTACATCACATGGAGTCGATGAAACATAGGCCACCTACAGAATCAATTTTAGTAAATGTGCTGCTGAAGCAAGCACCATGCACACAATCAAGTTCAATCATAATTCACTGTTTTAAGCTGCTGAGTTTTGGGGTGGTTTGTACACCATAATTAATAACAGAAACACTCAGGTAGTTTGTATATTCTTCGTTGAGAAACCGTGAAATGGTAAGAATTTATGTGTAGAATTTTATGAGGTCAGGCTTTCTCTCATGTCCCTAATGTTATCATTATTTTACTTGCATATCTTTTGGATTTTAATTTTATTCTGCATCTAACAGGCATATCTGCACTTATTTTTGAACACATATCTCCCCCATTTTCATCTTAGAATGAGTGAGTTTCATGCCTGCTTGAATTCCCCTGTGTGATCTTCAGGGGAAAATGTCTATTTAGAAAGCTGGAGAACAATTATATTGCTTTTGAATTCTAGCCATGTGATCTTTTTAGAGGTATATTCACAGCAGTGAATTCACAGCATTTATTGGGAACAAAATTGTTAAGATCTAATAATGATCTCTTTAAAATGTTTATTTGGTAAAATCTGCAGGTTTGGGAGTCCAACATAATGGCAGAATAATTGCTAAGTCACTGTGAAGGCATTGCTCTCTTTAACGTGGGCAATTTTGCACAAGCCAAGTGGAACTAATCAAAATATTGAAGGTAGGTTCTTGCTGCCAGCGTTCCCCCAACATTTATCAGTCTAGCTGTTTACAAGGTCAAAACTATGACTTTATATATTGTGAGTAAATTGGACTTTTTATGATAAACTGTATTTGAAATTAAGCAATGATTCCTTCTAAAAAGAGCTATTAGATAGAGGTGTTTTCAGCTATGGAGTTATTGCACCCACCTCTGGTCCATCAGGGATAACACAGGCGTAGGCTTAAGCAACTTCGTCATTTCAAAACCATTTTTGGTATGTTTACCTGTTTTTCACAGCAGACTATCTCTGTGCTTTTGTTGGAGTCTCTGTGTGAAGTGTGATCTGGTTTCCTCTTTGACACCCCCTCCCTGTATCTGCCCCTAACTAGGACTAACCCCACATGTGTGCATGGAGACTGGGACCGATAACCCCACTGCTGACTGCCTGTCACTCTCTTATTGAGCTCTCCCCAAGATGCTTAATGTTTGCCAACCTCACCCTTGATCCCCTAAAAGCTCTCACTCAGATTCTCCCTCCTAGTTCTCTTTCTTCCAGAATATTATTGGCTCTTTCATCAAAATTCAGCTTCCCTGTTTCTTGTCCTTCAGAATTTCATTCTCTGGTGGTGGGTAGTCCTCTGAAATAATAACCTGAAACAAGATAATGTGTTAACCCAAATGAGTATCCCTAAGGATGGGATTTTTAGGTTACTAGAAAAATAGTTTTAGACAAAAAGCTACCTTTATTCTCCTAACTTAAAACCAAATTATTCGTGGTTTTGTAAGTGGAACTACCACAGCTTATAGACACTTACCTACCTGTAGCACTGGGAATTTCATTAGCTCTACTTCTCTCAAACACAGCAGTGATCCCACAGGTGAGAGAGAAAGCTGAGCAACAGTGAGAAAAAAATCTGTTAAAATCACCTTGTTCTTTCTTCTATATCAGACAAAGAATCGCATTCAGAACCAGGATGCAGATTTGGAGATGTTATTAGAAAGTTGAGTAGCAGCTGTCAGGCTAAAATAAGAGCAGAGCCAAGTGGATGGGAGACCAGGGAGATGCAGGGGGCATATGGCAGACTGGAGTCCCTGCATGTGGGGCATTAGCTTGCAGCCTTCATGGCTACCTACTTCTATTATATTGTAGGCAGTGTATGTGTTATAGTAATAACGATGGCCCCACATACTCAAAAAGGTGGGGTTGTATTTCAATGTGCTTTGTTTAAAAAGGTAAGAAAGTATAATACAGTTTTTAAAAAGGTTCAATCATAAGTGGTTATCAGTTAAAAAACATTTGCTGCTAAAAGAGGTAAAATTTGAGTTGTTTGGGAAAGTAACTTGGGAGAGATCACTCTGTAAAAGACAAGCCTGTGCAACTGCACGTACACAACATACAAACCCCAACCTCTATTCAGACAAAGAAAGACAACTGCTGCACCTTGAGAATTCCATTTGGGTCAGCGCCATTGGTCTTTCCATTTATCTTGGGGGTAATACTGCTTTGACTTGCAATTCACAGTTTCTAGTGATTCTCTGCTCTTCTTGCTGCCACTTGTTTTTGCTATGGGAGTCCCTTTACCTTCCTATTCTAGTCTCACATGAAGGCCAGCTGGCTGGACCCTCGGACGCTGTCTGCCCAGATACGTCCGTGGAAGGAGCCATTACTTGGTGTCACAATGGCCTGATTCAGTGGGATGAGATGCATGCTATTAGCACCTTGGAGATGCCAGCCAGCTGACCCGGGTGAGACAGGGTGGGCAGGGCAGGCACAGAGGAAGTTGCAGGGAGAAAACCAGAACAAAAAGCACCGGGTTGGGGCTTCAAATAGCTTAAACAAACATTGGTATTTTTATTGCATGGTTTTATTTTTCTTCTTCAGAAGTAATAAGCCTTCAGCATCATTAATATTATGTAAGGTAAGTTGAATTGAGAGGTTAGAGGATGGTAAAAAATCTTATAATTACACCATTACATTTTTCTTTCCTACTACTGGTATGCAGATTTAATAATGAACTCTTGGGAAAATTGCTATGATAATCTTAAATAAGAGCATCATTATACAAATATTATTGTGTATTTTTCTACAAATGATCATCTTGATTTGAAATGAGAATCTGACAAATTTAGTCATATATGTTCTTTATATTATATCTCTGAGACACTTAGAGAAGAAAAATTACATAATTAATTAGAGCTTGAATTGTTTGAAAATGTTGCCCATCAGATCCCTTGGGTCGGGGAAGGGAAGCTGGACCTGCTGGGCTGTGAGCTCTGTGCTCCCAGATGTATTTATCAGATCTCTCTGAGCACTGACAGCTCAAGCTCAGTTTAGAATCCATTTCTTTCTCACCTCCATGAAAAGACAATTTTGTTTCAAATCTTAGCATCTATAGACTTCAAAATTGAAAAAAAAACCACTCCACGTTAAAAAAGGCTGCATTGTATTTAAACATTTTCTTAAACCCTAAGTTGCAAAACAAACTCAGGGTAGAAAAACACTATACTATCTGGGACCCTAAGCAGATGTATTATTTTATTTCCAAATAAAGAACAAATTGAACTTTGAGTTTCTTAGACTAACAAGTATATTTCTTATATTAAAACATTACAGCTATTAACATTAGTATCCATGAAAGAAAATAAGAGAGAATAATTTTCAATAATACCAGCTAATGGGAGTGGATAATCTTAACTTTTATAATAAAGTGAAAAATACCCTTTATAATCAGATGTTGCTAGGGCCATGCATGCCTTCTGCATGAACATTCTACCTACCAACTAATACCAAAACTTACAAAAAGAAACTGGGCCAATTGTGCCATTTTTGAGTTCCTTTAAAAGCAGGAGGAACTTTATTTTTAACCTTATTTTCTCCTATGTACAGAAACCGTAGCTTAAAATCTTAAATTATCTCTCTCTTGTCTTGAATATTAGAGATGATTCCCCACAGGCAAGACCAAATTCTATCCTAAAGAATGGTGTGCAATTCATCCTGACATTCTTATTTAGCTCTGGTGTCTTTCTTCCTGCTTTTATCTGTTGAGAGTGTGTATGTCATAATATCTGAATCCCCAGTTGGATCCCTGTCAACAGAAGAAACTCTTTTGAACTAACCAGAATTTCTTAGAATTGCAAACAGATTTAGAAATATGGGCTTTATCCTCCGTGTACTGTTCTTGAGTTTATACCCATCAAATAACTCAGACTTTGCATTATGATCAGGCTGAATAAATATATTCCAAACTGAATATGTGCAAAATTATTCAAATATATGAATATGTATGGAAGTAGATCTATAAAGACAGTTGGATTAAAAACTGTGAATACAACTCTAGGATTCTTAACAGATGAACAAATGTCAAAGGGACAGGTCTTATTTTCTTTATTGTAATACAATTTGTTATATATTTTATATGAACTTTCTACCTGATAATTAATATTAATTTAATGACTATGCAATTCAATAATTTTTTCAGTTCTTTTATTCACTCAAGCAAACATTTATCAGGGTTCTCTCATGGACAGCAGCTAAGCTGTTATCCCAGTAAAGCACAATTATTCAAATATTCCTTATCTAATGTTGAGGTTGCACAGCCCTTTATGCCTTCTCCTTGCCTCTCCCCTTGCTTTTTGAACATGTAATTGTTCATTGTTCTGGCACTAGCCAGAAGACGGATAGGAGAAATAAAATAAAATAAAATGAAAATCTGTTCAAATAATCCCGCTACCTGTCTGAAATGTTGGTGGCAAAGGACACTGTTTTTTGTTTGTTCAGTTGTTTGTTGTTATTGTTGCTGTCATCTACTCCTTACAAGTTTTCGATAATTTTGGTCTCTGAGTTGCTGAATGTTTGCGGGACACGTAGATTTTGTCTACCCTTTCCCCGCCATGAGCTAATATTTTGACTGAGACTTGCCTAAATTCAAACTTATGTTTTAGTTTTTAACCGGGGTTTAACCCTATTACCTCGAGTGAGATATGGAGAGGCCAGATGCCACTGGCGGCCAGAAACTGGAACGAGTGTTACTGTTTGTTACACTCACAGAGGCCTGGGGAGGACACAGCATGCAGGACCCCACGAAGGAGCACTGAGGTCCATCAGGAGGCCGAGAGGACCAGGGAAAACGTGGGCAAGTCGGCCTCAGTGCGGTTTCACCCCACAGGAGCCGGTGAGGCTGGGGAAGCAGGCTGGGGAGTGGCCTGTGTGAATCACTTCAGCGTGCTCAGGGGCACAGGGCCACCTCTGGACGTCTGGTCCTTTGTCCCGGGCGATGAGGGCAGGTGTATTACGTATCCACTTAAGCAGCTGCACCAGAAGGACGACTGACTCTCCTCTAGTCAAGGCCTCAAAACTGGTTCAACGCAGGAGTTTAAAAATCTCTGCTATGTGCCCTTACTAAAATACTTTAGAATATCTCCGGCCAGCAGCCATTTCTCTGCTCACTGTCACTTCCCACGTCCTAGCGATCCCATCGCTGGCTTGGAGCTTTGTAACTGACTTCTGGCTCGTCCGTGAGCCATTCGCTCCTGTCCCACTTGGGGCCATTTCTTTACACTGCAGCCAGAGAGAGCTTCACAAATGTCAGTCTCTCCCGTCTACCTCCATCCCCACTGGAAGCATTTCACAGTTTCCCACTGCTCTTAGAGCAACAACACAACTCCCACGTTGCCCTACAAGGCTAGATGAATGTCCCCACTTCTTCTGGTTTATTCCCTGAAGCTTCTGGCCACCTGCCTTGGCCTTCTGTCTGCACATCTGCAACACTTTTCTCATGCTGCTGGTCCCCTGCCCCCTAATATTTACTGTCTGCATTTTATTAGATGTGATACACTACTTACTGTAAGAAACACCATTATTTCCCCAAGAAAGGAAAAAAAGCTGGCAATTAACGATGACTGAATGTCTTATTAATAACTCTGGAGAATGCAAAATTAGGCCTCCTCAGCCTGTTTTTTGCATTCGAACTTCTTTCTTGTATTTGAAGGGATGGGTAGCATTTGCTGCCCTTACTAGCATCCCTTTGTGTGTGATAAGCCAGCTTTTGCATGTTGCTCAGTAACGAAACGTGCCAGCTTCTGCTGCTCGTGAGTGTCATCCTTTCTCCTGCTGCAGGATGCATTTAGTTGTTGCCTTTCAAAGAAAACATTGCAGTCGTTTCTCTAACAAGAGATATTTGCTGCACTGATATCCAACCCAGCGTCCCTCCTTTGTTTCCACATCTTTCTGAGTTCACAATAACCTTTCATAGTGATGGCAAACTGAAAACATTTTAAAACAGGCTGACAACACTTGTCTAAACAACAATGTACACTACTCAGTCGTAGACAGGACTGTCTGAGGAGCACCGACCAATTTATGCACAAATGGGCGATGACAAGAACATCACAACAGGTTCTTTTCCTATTTTTTCACTGGAACCCACCCTCTCAAAACTATTGTTCCATGATTCCCACCTTACACATCCCCTTTCATTCCTGGTAATTACAAGGATTTGTCAATTTTCGTGCTGCAGCCTCACGAGACCTAAGGGACGCCAGCCGGCTCGTATTTAGTTGCCTAGAAAGTCAGTTGTCTGCGAACAGGAAACCTTCACTCTTAAGTCTTCTGAGTGATCTATTGTGTATCATTTAATATAAAAGTGGTAAATCTGGTCATTCTAATTAATGCTTTCCTATACCAAGAAATATCTTCCTTTTGCCTGTTTCTCACTCAAACAAAGCGTTCCCCATAATCCCATGTTAACTTGATTGGAAAGTGAAAAAATTGACTTTCTATCAAAACTTTACATTAGCTATTTGGAAATCTAAGTAAGGGATGATCCCTTTTCTGTACTTAATAGACAGGCATGGTTTTCCTTTATTAAAAGGTCTATGTTACCCCATCCCCCACAGGCTGTAATTGTGTCATCATCATCATCAACTCTGTCATTTCTACGGCACTTTAGTTTTACGTGTAGTATATGTACTCCATGTTTCTACTTTTCAGTTACCACTAGCCAGCCAGTAGTATGTGACGAAGTTATGCTGTTGAATACATGAATGAGTGAGCAAATGAATGACCATCATAATAATACATCGCATAAACATACATCCACAATAGTCCAGTCCCCATTGGCTTGTGTCATCTTCAATAGCATTTGTGTGGGACTGGCTTATCTTTCAGAACTTTATCATTCTTGGCGATGGATTTTAAATTTGATGTAAATTAAAATGTGGAAGTTATGAGGGAAGCATATATTTCTTCCAGATTTAGATGGGTAGAACAGTAAAAACGAATGAATAAGGGTAGTCCTTCAGCGCAGGTCAACTTGTAATTACAGTAGTTCCCCCTTATAGGTGGTTTGACTGTGGTCCAAAAATGTTACACAGACAATTTCAGCAATAAAAAATTCCTAAGTTTTGAAGTGTGTGCTGCTCTGAGTAGCATGATGAAATCTCCTGCCATCCAGCTCTGTCCCACTGCGGCCGTGAATCATCCCTTTGTCCCATGTCTCCACCTGTAGACACTCCCCGCTGTTGGCCACTCAGCAGCTGTCTCAGTGATGAGACCAACTGTCATGGTATCTCAGTGCTTGTGTTCAAGTCACCCTCATTTTACTTCATATGGCTTCCAAACACAAGTGCAGAGACGCTGGCGATTTGGATGTGCCAGAAACCATAAAATGCTTCCTTTAAGTAAAAAGGTAGAAGTTCTCTACTTAATTAGGAAAGAAAAAACATTGCATGCTAAGGTTCCTAAGCTCTATGGTAAGAATGCATTTTCTACTCGTGAAATTGTGAAGGAAGAAGAAGAAATTCATGCTAGTTTTGTTGTTGTACCTCAAACTACAAAAGTTATGGCCATAGTGCATAGTAAGTGCTCAATGAAGGTGGAAAAGGTATCAAGTTTGTGGGCAGAAGACATGAACAGAAAACATGTTTCAGTTGATGGCACATGTTGCACCAGGACACATTGAGTCTGCATGAAGATTCAGCAAGGGACCCCCTGAAATGAGCGACACTGAAATGAGCGACACCTGAAATGAGTGACAGCAAGTCATTTACTGCAAGTGAGGGATGATTACACAGAATCAGAAAGAGGTTCAGACTTAAAAATGTAAAAATTACTGAATATAACAATATTATACTATATTGTTATAAATATTCTCTTTTATCACTAGTCATTGTTAACCTCTTACTATGACTAACTTGTAAGTTAAACTCTATCATAAATATGTATGTACAGGAAAAACAGAGTATACAGAGGGTGCCAAAAATGTATACACATTTTAAGAAAGGAAAAAGCTGTGTTAAAATTGTAATAGTCAATGTATACCAATAACAAAAGATGAATACAAGTCCTGTTTGACTTCTGCAATTGTAAGAGGTGCTCAAAGTGGTTACTGTCAGCATCCAGACACTTGTGATTACAGTGAACTACTGCTTGAGCCACGTTGACCAAAGTGTCCACTTGTCTCACTGCACGTGCCCTTCCAATTACTTCCGGAAGCACCGCCAGTGTAGCTGATTTTCTACAGTCCACCACATCCTTTAAGGTCCCCCATAGGTAGAAGTCAAGGGGTGTTAACTCAGGAGAATGTGGGAGAAACTCAAACAACGTTCCTGAATTTCAAATACCACTTCACAATGGTCTTGAGCTCTTCAAATGACAACTGTGCTTCCTCCATTTCTTTTGACTGTCCTGCCTGTCTCATGGTGACACTAGCATTCATTTGATTAATGCCATCTTTTGAGTGAATGTCATACTACATACTGCTACCATAATTCAATCCAACTTCAATACATAGATAACATCGCTTAAAATGTGCATACATTTTTTGGGGACCCCGGTATATAGGGTTTGGTACAAGCCACAGTTTCTGGCATCCACTGGAGTCTTGGAAAGTATCCCCCGTGGCTAAAAACTGGGGGGAGGGGGGGTGGGGATACTAAATATCTTTTATTTTGGTTTGGAGAGAGTTAACAACATATGCTAATTACTACATTCCAAGTGACATTAATAAATGCGTTCGTTACATGTTATTTTCCTCTTGCTAATGCTGTGGGTAATATTTCTTTTAATATCTCTTAATTGCTTACAGAGAGAATTCCTTGCTGAGAGGTATAAATTCTCTCATGGGTGCTTATCAGTCTATTACAAAAATGACCTTAGTATGTGTTATTTACACATTTGTTTTCATCTTGGTTGGGTAAATTGCTTCCCTTCTGAATTGGCTACTGCTCGAGCATCACTTTAGTGAAGAACTAAGGCTCAGCATTTCAGCCTCTAGGTTGGTCTGCCTCACTTGCTAAAGTTGTTCTCGTTTGTTGCTATTGGGTCCCTGCTCTGTAATACTCTTTCCGAAAGTCTGAGAAGTCAGTGTGTGGGCCGCGGTGGCGTTTGCTACCAGCCGTACGACTTTTCAGCTGCTCCATGGGGTTCTCTTTCTCTTTTGGGTTCCAGGAGGTTATTTCTAGAGGCAGAGAGAATCAACGGTCTATTTACCTAATAGACCTTCCCTCTGGTGGATGTGAATGAGAACAGCCGTTGAAAGCTTTCGCTGAATTTGTTTGTTTGTTTGTTTGTTTCTAATTTGTTTGTTATCAGAGCAATGATAACATACATATGGTGATGTCTGATACCTGGGCATCTCCAGTTTCTCAAATGGTGACATAAAAAACATTGATTTGAGTGGTGTTGGCCAGTACATACTGATTTACTATGTGTTATGAAGAGCATTAAAGAGCAGATATTTGGAATGCTGATCTACTAACATTGTGATCAGTTTTTTTTTTCCAGAAATTTCTTCTCAATATGGGAGAAAAGAACAGCTTGGGAATAGATTAGAAATACAGGAGAGAATATGTAAAGTCAATCCCCTCTCCTGAAGCAGAGATTGTAAGTGTTTCCATGTGGGTGAAGCCCTTGAAGGCTGGGAATTGCACTGTAAAATGGAATCCCTTTTTTGCTTCCAAAGTGCCTAAAATTGGGACTAGTCAATAAATTTTAAGTATTTTTAATTGAAAATAAGATCAACTACATTTCTCAAAAATCTGGGTTTGGCTACTTCCATTTAGACTTTCT
This sequence comes from Lyroderma lyra, assembly GCA_004026885.1. NCBI lineage: Eukaryota > Metazoa > Chordata > Mammalia > Chiroptera > Megadermatidae > Lyroderma > Lyroderma lyra. Next base: position 13,733 of record PVJL010008014.1, read on the forward strand.
TCTGTTTCTCCTTGAATTTATTGCTGTCAATTTAGGAGAGGACTTTTCCTTAGCAGGAGAATTCCAGGTTATAACATGTAATTTGATCTACGTAGAGCTATTTTTTGTATGGCTTTATATCATGTATTTACATACTGTATTTCCAGTCACATTCTCATTTATTCCTGATGTTTGTACACTTAGCTTGCTAGGAAATAATTCTATGCCTATCCCCTTCATTTTTTTATGTTACCTTTTAGAAAGCAATTCACAAGATTCACTTATGACATATATATATATATATCAGTCACAATTGTACTTTCTACAGATATAATTTTTCAGGATGAATTCTTTATGTTCAAGTGCCAAGAAAATAGTTTCTCTTGGCGCAGCTATGATTTCATATATATGTATATATGTATCAATGTATACACACATAGGTATATATATATTATATTCTTGTACCTGTGTTTAATTTAAAAAGTTTGCCAGAGAAATGGCAATTTTAATCCTTACAATTTGATGCTACAGATTTGATTTATTACAACCAATTCTCAGATGATTTTAACGTTGAAGTCAATGTATTATGGTGATATCCTAAGATGTGACCAGAGCTTTCTAGTGTGTTTATAGAAATGTCTGACATCTATATGTGGCCATCCTTGTGCTCCCTGCTGTCAGCCTTTGATGAGCTGGACCTTCAAACCCATTGGAAGTTGGCCTAGGAAAGTGGTATATTTGTAAAAACCACCGTGAAACCTGTACCTCCCAAATAACAGTACAGAGTTCTTGGGAATCATCTTCTACAGGGGAAGTGTAAAACATTGGCATTGTCTGATGCTGGAATGGTGGTAGTCAAATAGAATTTCATAAATTTGCCTGGGTAGAAAAGTCTGGTATTATTTTTTTTTAATCATATTAGAACCTGGTGATGGCCGATTAAAAAAATCTTGAAATGCTCTGAAGCATGCTCTGTGTTGGGGACTTAAAGAGGAGAGAGTGTGACATGGTCATGTAGAACAGGAGAGATTGCTGGAATATGGAAGACTAGTAAGTAACGTGGGAAGGATAGAGAGGATGGATATTTTATCCAAGACATAAAATACTAATGTTTAACCACTGTAGATGAGAGCAATTATACATTGAGATAATTGGTCTTACTCTCATGATTCCTCAGTTTCTATATTCAACTATTTTGCTGGAGTTACATGCATAATATCAATGAATAAATTCAATGAATTTATGAAGTGAACCTCAGGGAAATAATTGTAGACCAAAGAGAATGAGAGCGTAAGGTGACTAGTAGGACTATATTTTTCCAGGTGGATTTTCTTATTTCTTTGGATCAGATCACATGCATGTGTAGCAATTCTGCTACTATAGGGCTGGCCCTGGACAACAGTAATTCCCTGTTGTTTTCTTTTAAACAGTCCAGTGTGTGCAGTGAGTTAATACTCTCAGGTCCCTTGCAACTTAATTTTTAAAACATTTTATTCAGACTGATGGTACATATGTTGACTTCCTCCTCCTTAAGCCTAATCAACACTTGATTGCTATGAAAAACATGTTTTATTATAGTTATCCAGGGAACGTCTCTTTCCAGTAAACTGATATTTTTGTTGTACTAAATAGTCTTACCTTTTTTCTAAATAAAGTGTTCTTTGACATATTTCCAACACCATCTCTTCATGTTTCATTATAGCAGTGATTTTCAATTTCCCTTCCTCTAGGGAAATGTTTGGCTCCTTAGTTCTGTGATGTCTTTCTGGTTCTGGGTATCTGCACTATTTCAATTCCAATTTCAGTTTCATTTTTAATAACTTTATTTTCATGAGAAAATATGTGAGTTTTGCTAAAGTCAGTCCAGCGAGTCTCTTTGTCTAACCTTTAGTTTTCTCAGTGTTACTAGAGCTTTATTTTCTGAAGTCCCTATTCCCACTTGCTTTCTGATTCAGATCTGGGGATAGGCTGCCACGCAGTGCAAAACTGTTTTATTTATTACTTCTCCTCTCTGCAAGTATAACAGAATTTTTTGGGTCAAATTTTTGTGTGTGTGACAAGTTATACCATTTCAATGATCAAACAACTAGCTTCTTTCTATTTTCTTTACATTCTTTCTGTCACTTAAAAAGGAAATGTTTGCTCATTTAATTTTCTTGCATACTTTTCATAGAGCTGGTTATTTTACATTTCTAAGCATCTAGTGTTTCAGTTGGTGATCATGGCATTTATATTTGATCTGTCATGTATTTTCCACATTTAAAGGAATAAGAAAATCTGTACTTAGGAATAAGAAAATTTTACTTTAGCTCAATTAACATTTTAAAGGAGATTGAGTTAGTGCATATGCTTTAATGTCTGGGACTAACTGACATTTCAGCAGTTTGAAGGGTCAGTATGCTAATAGAACTTAAGTGGTGCTTATTGTGATTATAATTAACTCCAACATTTGATTTAAAAATTACTCTTGATAAGCTGGGTAAAAATTGTTTATCAATAAATTCTGGCAGATTGCCTTACCCTTTCCCTCCTTCCTTTTGATGATACTTAAAGGATTATTCCTCATCCCATTCTACCAAAAGGGAACAAAAGTTAAAGGCATGGATATCTAGGAGATTCTTAGCATATTGCTAACGATATTTTCCTTCCTTCATCAAAGTGTGCAATTAAATCTACTTCTGTATTTTACCTGTGTCTCAAAATACACTTGGTTTTCATTATTTCCTTTTTTACCTAAACTCTGATGGATTGCATTGTTCTACGAAGCATCTTATACAAGATTTCATTGTGTGGTGGTGTTCAAAGAAGTTAAGTCAATTGACTGAGCCCACAAAGTTGGCATGTAGCAAGTGTTTTTCAAACATAAGTCTGAATCATTCCAAAGTGTTTATTTTTTCACTATACCATACAATTTTGGTGGTGAGAATCAAAGCCATCTATACTCATACAGCTTGTCATCAATATGACATAATTGTACTATTTGGCTCTCTTCACTAACAGAACTTGACTACTCCACTGTTTTGGTCAGCATGACTTTATATCCTAGGCAACTCTTGCGCAGAAAGATAAAAATAATTTTATTGTTCATGCATAGACCTTTGTGAAAACTCCATTTAAATGAATATCAGATTAACTGTTGAATAGATAGCTTTAAATGACTGTTTATGCCCCAAGACTTTTCTACTTGGTCATTAACATCTTCTCCTTGCTTTGTCTGCTGAACCTAAACTATTATATCGTGATCTTTACCTAATCCCCGTGAAGCCCTCACACTGAAAGATGTGTCTTAAACTGGATTTCAAAACCTCACAAATACCTTGACTTTGTCTATCCCTCGCAAGATAACTCTCAAAACTTTGTCAAAGTGGTGGTCCGTACTGTGCAAGTACAGCAGACCACCACCTTGAGGAAAGTAATCACCTCTATTTGACTTAACCTTCACGTTGACTGGTTGATATTTTCAGGGGTCCAGCTTTTGAAGGGGATTAGGACTTACATTCTCAAATTAATATCTCTTTGACTTGATCACATTTCTTTCATTTCTTTGGTTTCTATCATGTAAGTGCTAAGTGGATATCTGCTGATTAATTTTTAAAGAGACAACAAACTGTCTTCTTGTTTCCATTCCTAGATCATCTCATTGGTGTGTGATCTGAGTAAAGTTACTTATCTCTAGTTTTCTTCTCTGGGAGATAGTCATGTAAATCACAGGGTGGTTGTGAGAATTAGGTGAACTAGTACCTTTGAAAATGTTGTAGAGTGTTACGTAAAGGCAGAATAATTTCGGCATTGGTATTACTTATCTACTGCTGCTAATCATTCAGTGTTAAACAGATTTCCAGGGGAGTCTGGAAGTATTGATGAGAAAAACTTTGTGAGAATGATTCTCAGATTTCTGCACCATGGGACAGGATGGAGTGTCATTTTCTGAGCTGGGAAAAGCAGCACAAGGAGTAGAGAGGAACGTGGAGGTTACGAGTGGGAGAACGCGCCGTAAGACAGTGCATGGATCCCTTCTTATGACATTAATTTTTCCTTAGCATCTACTAAAAGTTCTCTTCAGGCATGTCTCTTTGGTTTATTTATTTTTTCTGGGTGATCTCACCTATCCTAAAACTTCAGACACCAATGAGTCCTAAAACATTAGCTCCATCTCAGATCTTGAGTTTTATTGAATCTCATCCATCCAACTAGAAATTTCTATCTGGATTTTTTCACCATTTCTTCAACCTCAAACTGTCAAATACTGAATTTATTATTTCTCTTTTCTTGGTTAACAGAACCAGGATTCATTAGGTTGAACAAATGATTAGAATATTTTCTCTTTCTCTTTCCATTTATTTATTCATCAAATATTTACTGAGGACTCTCGGTGTCTGGTCATTCTCTTAGGCTCTGGAGATACAATTATTATCTCTAGACATAATCCCTGAACTCTTGGAACTAATAGTCTTTTGTTAAACCATTTCTTATTTATTTTTTATTCTTATTTAATTTCATTTATTTATTTATTTATTTTTGAGTTCTCTTGCCTGGAGAGGGTGTGGAGAAAAAGGAACTCTGGTACACTGCTGGTGGGAGTGCAAACTGGTACAACCACTGTGGAAGGCAGTGTGGAGGGTCCTCCGAAAATTGGGAATGGAGCTACCATATGACCCAGCAATCCCCTTTCTGGGGATCTACCCAAAAAACCTGAAAACCTTTGTCCACAAAGACTTATGTACCCCAATGTTCATCGCAGCGCTGTTCATGGCCAAGACATGGAAACAACCAAAGTGCCCTGTGACAGATGACTGGATAAAGAAACCATTTCTTATATTTCTCTTCCCTGACTTTTTTTAAGGCAGTATTTCCCAAATTGTGTGCCTTACAATAGAGAAATAGTCTTGGTTTACCAACAGATGTTAAATTTAAAAAATTATAAAGAATAAAAACAAAAGCAAAATAAAATAGAAATATTCAGGTATCATTGAGAAGAATAAGATTAATAATATTTAAATGTTCTCTACATTGATGGAGTTCTTTGAAAATTTCCTTGACTTTTAAAAATTTATTAAAGAATAATTGACAAACATAATTATATACCTTTAAAGTATGTAAAGTGATGATTTGACATACATATACTTTGTGGAATGATTACTAAGAGCAAGATAATTAACATACCCATCACCTCACATAACTGTGTGTGTTTGGTAGTGAGAATGCTTAAGATCTAATCTCAGCAACTTTATAATATATAATATCAAGTATGTTCACCATGTTTTACATTAGATCCTCAGAACTTGTTTTTTCTTATAACTGAAAATCAGTATCTTTTAATCCACATCACCCACTTCTCTCTACCCCAGCCCCTGAAAACCACCATTCTATTCTCTGTCTCTATGAAATAGGCTTAAAAAAATTCCAGATATAAATGATACCATACAGTATGGTATCATTTGTCTTTCTCTGTCTGGCACTTTGCACTTAGCATTATGCCCTCAAGGTCTATCTATGTTGTTGCAACTGGCAGGATATCGTTTTGTTTTTCTTTTTATGACTGGATAATACACACACACACACATATATACACACACACACACACACATTTTTTTCATATATATATGTATATATGTATATATATATATATATATATATATATATATACATATATATATGAAAAATTCCACCCATAAATGCCTCTGTTTTTCATAGTACATGGCTGGATACTTTCTGGACAGCATATATAAATACACACACACACAAACACATATGCATGTGTGTGTATCTATATATCTATATATCACATTTTGTTTATCCATTAATCCATTGAAGGACATAAGAGCATTTAGATTGTTTCCATACCTTGGCTATTGTGAATATTGCTGCAATGAATATAGAGTACAGATACCTCTGAGATATGAATTCCAGTTTGAATATATATATATTTGAATATATACCCAGAAGCACGATTGCTGGATCATATGGTAGTTTGATGTTTAATTTTCTGAGGAATTACCATAATGGCAGTGCGAATTTACATTCCCAACGGTAATGTATAAGGGTTCCCTTTTCTCCATATCCTCACCAGCAGTTATCTTTTATCTTTTTGAAAATAGCCATCCTAACAAATGTAAGGTGGTATCTCATTGTGGTTTTGATTTGCATTTCTTTGATAATTAGTGATGTTGACATCTTTTTATGTACCTGGTGCCCATTGTTATGTGGTCTTCTTTGGAATAATATCTATTTAGGTCCTTTGATCATTTTAAAATTGAATTATTTGCTCTTTTGCTATTTATTTGTATTCATTCTTATATTTTTAAAATGTTAACCTTTTATTGGATATATGGTTTGCAAACTCTTTTTCTCATTCAATAGGCTGCTTTTTCAATTTATCTATCTATCTATCTATCTATCTATCTATCTATCTATCTATCTATTAGTGATTAAAATGAGATTTATTTCACTGCTAAAGGTACACTAGACCTAGATCAAGAGAGTTTGTCAATGGATTATTAGGGAGACTGGAATTCTGTGGAAGTATTTAGTTAACACTTAAAAGCTAACTCCTTTTTTTTCTCAGTTTTCAATTACATTTGACATACACTATTATATTGGTTTCAGGTGTACAACATAGTGATGAGACATTTATATAACTTACAGAATCTTTATTCTGATACATCTGGTTCCCACCTGACACCATATGTAGTTGTTACAATGTTGTTGACTATATGCCCTGTGCTGCACTTTACATCCCTGTGACTACTTTGTGACTACAAATTTGTACTTCTTGATTTCTTTTCCTTTTTCACCCACCCCTCCCACCCTCCTCTCTTCACCCCAACATATTTAGTACCCACCTAATGGCACCCATAGTTATTGAAACATTATTGACTATATTCCCATGTTATGCCCTATATCCCCGTAACTGTTGCTTTGTAACCATCAAACTGAACTTCCCAACCTCTTCCCTCTCCCCTAATCTTCCTCCCATCTGGCAACAAACCAAATGTTTTCTGTATCTATAAGTTTGTTGTTGTTCCACATGCTTATTTCCTTCTTTAGATTTAACCTATAAGCAAAGTCAACTTGCATCTGTCTTCCTGTGTTTGACACTCCACTCTGCAAAACCCTCCATGTCTTTTGATTGGAACTTTCAGTCCATTTAAATTGGAGGTAATTGTTGATGTGTACCTATGCCATTTTGTTGTTAATAATTTTGCTTCCCCTTACCCCTATCTTACAGCAGTCCCTCTAACATTCTGGTATTACTGCTTTGATGGTGATGAACTCCTTTAGCTTTTTCTTGTCTGAGACGCTCTTTATTTGTCCTTCAATTTTGAATGATAGAGTAATCTCAGTTGTAGGTCTTTGCATTTCATCATGTTGAATATTTTCTGCCATACCCTTCTGGCCTGCAAAGTTGCTGTTGAGAAATCACCTGACAGTCTATGGGAGCTCCCTTACAAGTAACTAGTTGCTTTTCTCTTGCTGTTTTTAGAATTCTTTCTTTGTCTTTAGCCTTTGCCATTTTAATTATAATGTGTCTTGGGGTGTGGGGCTATTTGGGTTCATCTTGTTTGGGACTCTGTGCTTCCTGGGATTGTGTGTCTGTTTCCTTCACCAGGTTAGAAACATTTTCGGTCATCATTTCTTCAAATAGGTTCTCAATTCCTCATTTTATCTTTTCTCCTTCTGGTACTCCTATGATATGAATGGTGTTGTGCTTCACGTTGTCCCAGAGGCCCCTTAAACTAGCCTCATTTTTTTTTTTTTTGTCTTCTGCTGGATGTTTTCTGCTACCTTGTCTTCCAATTCGCTGATTCGATCCTCTGTTCCATCTGTTGGTGATTCCTTCTATTGCATTCTGAATTTTAGTTATAGTATCCTTCATTTCTGATTGGTACTTTTTTATGGTTTCTAGTTCTTTATGCTTGCTTTCTCTCTGTTCACTAAGTTCCTTGAGCATCCTTAAAATCATTGTTTTGAGCTCTGTATCTGATAGGTGACTTGCCTCCATCTTGTTTAATTCTGGAATTTTCTGCCGTTCTTTAATTTGAGATGTATTAACATATTTTTCTTTCCTCATTTTGGATACCTGTCTGTATTTGTTTTATGTATTAGGTAGATCTGCTATGTCTCCCAGTATTGCTCGATAGCCTTATGTAGTAGATGCCCTTTAGGACCTTGGCACTGTCTCCCTGTCACCTGTGCTGGGTGCTCCTGAAGATTCTGCTTTGATGCCAGTGCTGTGCCTGACTACTTAGCAAAAGTCTCAGAACACACCAATGCCAGTTGCTATCAGCCCGGGGCCTGCTGACTTAAATAGTTTTCCAGGAAAGATTGCAATGCTGGTGAGGCCAGCTGCTCGCTGGAGAAAGTGCCTCTGACATTAGCAGAATTGGGTGAAGTGGGGTCCCAGTGAGTCAGCAAGGTGAAGCAAGTAAAGCTCAACAGACCAATTAGGTTCAGATTTGGCCATGTGGGGGAAGGCACAACACAGGCAAGATGGCTGCATGGAAGGAGGGTGCACCCAGAAAAAATGGCAACTGTCCCCTAACCCTTGCTCCAAAGCCACAAACCTAAGTCTGTTCCCCGTGTGCTCCCAATACCACCTGAGTCACTGTCCCTCTGTAAGAGCCCAGGGTGAGTACCCACAAGTGACTGAATCTGCGCAGGCACTTTAAGAAGATGTTTGGGTTTCCTGCAGCCTTCCGTCCCAATCACATAGTTGGAGTCCCCACTGTTTTTCATGGTCAGGTGTCATGGGGCTCCTCTTCCCAGTACTAGTGCTCCAGGCTAGGGAGCTTGGTATGGGGCTGGGATTTCTCACTCCTCTAGGGGGAACCTCTGCAGCTGAGATATCTGGAGGTTTGGCTCCTTCGCTTTTGCACCCCAGTCTCTCCGTGGCCTCCTCTTTTTGTTTCCTCAGTTATAAAGCTTCTGTTCAGCTAGACTTCACATGGTTTTCCATGTTAGTTGTTGAATAATTTAGTTATAATTTTAACGTGTTCATGGAATAAGCAGGCACAGTGTTTACCTACTCTGCTATCTTGGATCTCCTAAAACCTAACTCTTGGCTTTTTCAATGTATTGATTGTCTCTTTTTGCTGTGCAGCTCTTTGGTTTGATGTAGTCTTACTTGCTTGTTTTGGCTTTTGTTGCCTGTGCTTTTGGTGTCTTATCCAAGAAATCATTGCTAAGACCAAGTCCATAATCTGTTTCCTATGTTTTTTTCCAGGAATTTTACCCATGGAACATACATATCTTATAAGTGACATTATACAGCACTGGTGACCGTGCTTGATCACAAAACCCTTTGTGTGCAGATCACCTAGCTGGCTTAGTGTGCTCCACAAAAATCTTCACTGCTTCAAAAAATAATTTCATTATTTCTTTTATTTAATAATTACTGTGAGCTATTATGTGTTTTGTCTTCTGTTCGGTACTATGAAGACTAAAAGGAGGAGAAAAACCATTACTTTTGACCTGAAGGGATTTACAGTTCTTTTTATATTTTGCTCATTTTTTCTGATCCACTGGAATTTTATATTTCCTGAAGCATTAAAACTGTTTTCTCATATTTGATGGTGAATTCAACCCCAAACAAGAATTCAAATTTCAATGCCCATTTCCTCCATGGCTTAGATTTCCTGTTTGAATTTCTCTTCTCCCTGTCCCATTGCTTTACTTCTTTTTTTGTCTCACCGATTATCTCCTCACTGCTTTTTTTCTATTGTAAGCCCATGGTGTAGGAACTGTGCCAGACTTTTTTTGTACAATTCCTAGCAAATGTGTCATATCCGGAGGTTAATGAATGACAAAAAAATGAATACTGGTGAATAATGATGGATTCACCAATGACTGTGTCTGTGTCTGTGTCTCCTTTTAATAGAAGAATTTCTGTGGTTGAGATGGAAATGGAATACATTCTTTGGGTATTGATTAACAGATGGAATTTGCTTTGTTCTGTAGCCATTATTTCAAAAGTTACTGTATTCTGAAGAGTTGTCATTTGTAGCACAGCAAGTGCAATTTTTCAGTTGGTGCGTTATACCATCTTCTATAAATCTGTGGCTATTGTTGGACTCCAATTTTTCACATATGTATGGGATAAGGTGAATCATGCTATTGAATAAAATAGAACCAACACTAGCTTTAGCAGAAGCTGAGAATGTTCACAGACTTTCTTTCTTATCTGAGAAAAGTTCTTAAAGCTTCTGTTTAGAAATAGCGATTTTCTTCCAAGCTAATCTGAAATTCCTTAATGTAGTTATTGTGAACCACTGAGAGAAGTATATGTGTGTATATGTTTAGGTGTGAGTAAGTGTATGTAGTTTAGTCTGACATTTCTGATGAAAAATAAATACAATTTGGCATGTTTTTAAAATTTTCCTGTATCAAATATTTTCCACATAAGTCATAAAAGTGATGTTAAGTCAAGGGCCAATATTTATAAGTCTATGATGTTCCAAAGATGTTATGATTATTAAACTCACATTGGTGACTATCAGCCTGTAGCAAGTATACCAGAGTAATGCATGAATGACACAAAGGTACTGGCATCTTGCACTGTGAGACATCAGGAGACCTGCTGGGTCTGGTTTAATGTAGAGGAGCACAGAGCATAAATGAGTATATGCACTGTAGAATTGTATACCTGGAACCTATGTAATTCTTGCTAATCAATGTCATCCCACTACGTCTAATAATAAATAAATAATAAATAAATAAATAAATAAGTATATGTAGTAAACATCTCAGTGAAATAATTATGTAAAAAGCTTGCTTAAGTAGAATGTTTAGACTCAGTACATTCTAGTTAACTTGTGCTAGGGGTTGGCAAAAAATGGATTAAAGGGCTCAAGTAAAATGGACATATTTAAATACCAGCAATTGAAAATGTTCACAGTAAGTCATTTCATTTATTGATGGCAATGGGCTATGTCTCAGGACCTGACAAAATCTTTTTCTGGTACTTTAATGGAAATGTAACAGAGTGGACTGTAGGAAATTTAGACAGAAAGTTTAACCAGGGGTTCCCTGGTGGTGCAGTGGCTTAGCTTCATCGCTTTCAACACCAGGGCCTGGGTTCGATTCCCAGCCAGGGAACTACCCCCTGACCCCCACCCCAAGAAAAAAGAAGTTTAATGAAAGAGTACACAGTACATGATGGGACTTGGAAAGTAAGTCTGTGTGGGTAACATCAATTGTTTTTGTCACCCAGCAAGCTCCCTGGCTCTCTTCCCTCTTCTGAGGTCTGTTGTAACAGCACCACTTCTAAGAAATTCTCCTTTGTACACCCCAATTGTGGAGTCTGAATGGTGTGGTCATTTTATTGTTGTCTCCAGTCTGGCCACAGATGATTGAGATCCAGGCGTGGGCTTCCAAACCAGCCCAATCAGACATCTTGCCGGAAGTTTCACAAACATAAACAGGGGAAGAGATAGCACCCCCAGGCGGTGTCAAAACTATGAGATATTAGTTACAGAAGCAGCTGGTGGCTTTGTTTTCACGATATAAAAGAAGCTGGCCATAGAGAACAACATATCCAGGTAGAGAGAAGCACAGAGGAGAGAGTGAGATCCTCAGAAGATACACATTTCCCTTTTCAGTTTAGATATACTTCGGTCTTTTTATACTACGTGTCTATTAATAAATTCCTCTTTTGCTCAAGCGAATTTGATTTGAGTTCCTGCCATTTTTAAGCAAAAGAGTCTTGAGTTATAAAGCCTGAAAAACATTTACTAGGGAGAAGTGTTCGGGGACTAGAAAAAACAGGTTGGTTCTGTTAAACCAAATAAGCTTGCTTTTACTGAAAGTTTGGTCCACCTGTTTGAGTGAAGTGCATTAGATACACAGTACAAGTCTGATTAAAACCAGATTAGTGTCTACATGAATCTGTTGTGTAGAATCTAGAAAACAATATTAAATTTAAAAACTTGCCATATGTGTGAGATTAATATTTTATTCATTGCAGATTTCTCTCTCCCCCATCCTGCCACATGGAACTCTTCAACTGGTATGAAACTCAAAGAAGAGTTATGTGCCAGCAATCGTAAGAATGCAAATGCAATCAATGTGCCACTCCAAAAACATTCATTTCACACCATAGTGGAGATAATACCTCACAAGACAGAAGAGAAGCAATGCAGTTTCTTTTTCAGGGGAGTGATCCTAGATTGTATACAGATAATTACTAATCAGTTAAAGAAGGGCATGTTTCTAATTTTAAAAATATTTTAAATTTATAGATAGCCACCTGAAACATTTTTTAGCCACTTGCAAGTAAGCACAGGGTCTAAGTGCAGGAGCTTGTCTCATGCATCTTATGATGTGTGCCCCCGGCCAGGCCCACCTATCCCTTGGGACATGGATGTTATTCCCGTATCCATTTCCAGTATCTGTCTTTACCCCTCCCAGCCTTGACTTTGAGCTGTACTTCCCAGGTAGCTAGCTGGGGCTGAGAGGAATGAGTCTCAGACTAGAAATCTGGAGATAACAAGGGGCTTCGATATTTATATATTCAGGAACCTCAGGTAGGTTCATCTCTGAGGATCTGTTATTCATTCACTGATAGGAAGAAATAATACCAACATCATAGAGTTGTTATGCAACAAAATTAATTGATTAGTTGATTAACTCAGAAATATTTATCGAGTGACTATCATCTGCAAGACACTCATTGAGGAGTTGGCAGTGATCAAACAAACTTAAATCTCCAACTGCCTAAAGCAGGCACGTCCAACCTGCAGCCCAGGAGGGCTTTGAATGCGGCCCAACACAAGTTCTTAAAACATCATGAGATTTTTGGCAACCTCTTTTTTTATTTTTATTTTATCCAGTTCATCCGCTATCATTAGTGTTAGTGTATTTTATATGTGGCCCAAGACAATTCTTCTTTCAATGTGGCCCCGGGAAGCCAGAAGGATAGACACCGCTGGCCTAAAGTTTATTGTCTAATGGTAGAGACAGATCATAAAGGGTAAAATATACATTATGGAAGAGAATGGCTTAGAAGTGCTAAGGAAGAAAAAAGTGTAGACAGGGATTAGGAAGTGCACAGAAGTGCTACTACTTTGAAAATATGACCAGAGAAAACTTCCGTGAGGTTCTCTTTGGGCAAAAACCAGAAGGAAGGAAGGGACAAGCCAATGCAGATATCTGGGGTAAGAGCTTTCCAAGCGCAGGAAACTGTGTGCGCCGAGATACCGAGAAGGAAGCATGCAAAAGGTTTCAAATAGAAAGGGTATCATTGTAGCTGGAATGAAGTGAGGTGCAAGAAAGATCCTGGGGACCCTTCTAGGTCCCTGAACGACTTTGTTCTTCACTTTGAATGTGATGGAAGGCTATTGGAGGGTTTCACAATTTGCTTGAAAGTACTTAGACCAGTTCTGGTGCATAGCAGGTATTTAATAAGTGCTTGTTGCTTTAACCAAGGAGTTGGTTCGACCTTACCCATCTGCTTGCACTTTCAGCAGGAGCATAAAGGGTTGGGGCTACGGTCACATCTGGTCATGGTCTTTACACAATGTAAGAAATGCCTCTGAACTCAGGAATGCCTGCATCAGCTTGCTGCTTTTTTATCACTGGAAGGACGGTCAGAACTGGCTTAGAATCTGCAAGGCAGTAGGTTGATGCTTTTACAATGACCTGAGAGTATTGGTTCATTTCCTGGGAGCAAATCTGATAGTCATCACATTTCTTCTCTATCAACATAGATAGAGCTCTTTAACTATATTTACGTAGTGGTTTTAGAATCATTGGGGAAGTTAATTTTACAGTGTTCAGGAGAGCATAAAAATAGAAAAACAAAGTGCATTGATCACACAGGAAGATTCACACCTGCTGAGTTTCCTGGATGACCTTGATTTTGAGATGGAATTGTAATGGGAGGAAAGTTGGCCCATGAAGTTGAAAGTGAGGTTACCACTCCTTCTGTGTTCACAGATGTTCCTAACCAGCTCTGCTCATCTGACAAAATCAGAAAATTAAGGTTAGGGCTGTGTGTGCAAATGAGCATTTGCTATTCAAAACAATAATTTTAAACACTCCCTTGATATAGTAAGCAAACAAAAAACCAGCTGCAAAGTCAAATGTGGCTTTCTTGTTTTCCCTTTTATTTGTTTCAGGAGAAAGCATGTAACCAACACTTGCTAGTTCTGAGTCTGCTGGTGGAGGCCTATTCCAACTCCTAAACAGAAACCAAATTTAGTCCTTTTATTTAGCAGTGTGTCCATCAATACCATATTTATGTTCTTTCTTTCTTTCTTTTTTTAAGCATACTAATGTTTCTCTTACACTCTTCCTCAACTGCCAAACAATGAGACCTAATGACGTTTTGGTCACAACGGTGTTGTAAGAGTTTTCAGTCTAGAGTATATTTAAAATGAAGAATCTATAATTCAGCTGAAGAAGATGGATTTTACAGCTATAAAAATCTTTTTAAGATATGGCATGGTCATGGTGGCAATTATATTTATGAAATGTGTTTGCAACAAATGGGAATCAACATCTCCGAATTCATAGACAGTTTACTTCTTTCAAAATAAACCCATTTATTAGTAATGTCTATGACATATCATATAGAGTATCTAATGCATCCATAATTTTTACATTTTCAGGGTAACTGTGAGAATGAGATTTGTTGAAATAGATTGGTAAAGAAGCAAATTGAAGTAAATAAGATTAAAGAGCAGAGAAAATATGAGATTTATATTTTTCTAGACCAGATAATTATGATCGGACTCAGTTGAAATTGGGCTCTATGAAGACTGGTCTTTGAGTTGGGTAGGCAAGACTAATTTGTGTTCAATGAATTTTAGACACTTTTCAATTTTCTTACTTTTGTAAAACCTTGACTAATTGGAAGGACATATAATTCAGCATATTAGCTGGACATTTGTTTTGATGAGATGAAGTTAGCAGAAATGTATTTGTTTATTGAAATGTATTGTTAGGTTTGCTAGCACACCACTCACCCTCTCGTGGGAGAGTGTCCTCCCCCCAGGTCTTTACTGAGATTTAGTGGATATCACCATCTTTTTAAAGAAACTTTTCTTCCCAGCCTGTGGCTGCATGAACAATAGGCAACTGTTCTAAGCCAGGACATCTAATCTCATATAGGCATCAGTTTCAGAGTAGGCATATATGACCCAAACTGACCGAAATCAGAGTCTTTCCCCAGATTTTTAGTTGGAGCTAATACATGAATAGTAGTCCCTCTTGAAAGCCAAGAGTTATAGGAAGCCATGGGGACTGCATAAGAGATAATGAATTGTCCGAAGAAATGAAAAACAGAGAGTCCTGAACTTGAACTAGCTCCTGGTTCCAGCTGTTCTTGAGACCCAATCCTATTTATATTTTTTTCAGGTAGTTGGAACTAGCACTGTCTTTTTGGCTGAGACTAGGAATGACAAAAGCCTAAGATCTGGGTCTTTGAGGTAAGAGCGTATTGTATCTCTGATTGCACAGAGGCTGGGCAATATTTTTCATACTCATTTAGAAATCTTGGAAAAACACAAAGTTCAGTTTCTCTTCTAAGGTCGAGTTCAGTACTTAAATTGCTTATTTGTGTTCATTAATGGTGCTTTAAAACACCTTATTTTTGTTTGTCTTTCATTCACCCACAACTAGAATGCTGCATATGTAGTAGACATTTTAGGCAGAAGTTGAAATTATAAATAAGCTGTACGGAAGGGAGCTTAAAATATGACCTTTAAATTTTTTTGTGTATTTTGTATTGCTGGTTCTCATTTTATATAGTTTTATCTTTATAAAGAGAATTCCTGTTATGATAACCAACAAGGATTTAGACTTGTATCTGGGCATTTTT
This sequence comes from Lyroderma lyra, assembly GCA_004026885.1. NCBI lineage: Eukaryota > Metazoa > Chordata > Mammalia > Chiroptera > Megadermatidae > Lyroderma > Lyroderma lyra. The sequence continues at coordinate 29,529 of PVJL010008014.1, forward strand.
ATTGTATATATCTGTTGTCATGTAAAAACATAAAATATATATTTTATCACACACACACACACACACACACACACCCCTTCAGTGAAACATGTAATGATGCAATTTGCCATTACTAAACTCAAGATCATCTCCACTTATCATTGGCTCTTTGCAAAATATTCCAATGATAAGTGCAAGCTCACTAGTAAACTTTTAAAAGTCAGTTTACATGATTTTTGTTGCAAAAAGTCCATCTTACACTGGTTTTTATCCTGGTCATTTATGAAAACAATTGCGATTTGTGGCCTGCCAGGAGTCTGTTGAAGCATACCACCATCATCAATGTCATACGTAGACAGACATAGTGCTATCTTTGACATCAACAGATGTAGCATTCTCATACCACACAGACAGTAACGGTGCCCGACATTCCTGGGTTGAAAGCTCTTCTTTGTTTCTCGCACTAATGGAAATCGACTTCCTGGTCTTCTTGTTCTCTTCAAGATTATATGTAAATGGTTCCATAAAAATAGGGAGGCTTCTTTTCATTATCTCATGGAAGTTGGGAAATAAAGGTGAGGAGAGAAAATGGCAAACTAAAGATGATTTTTAAAGTAATTTAAATTCTATGTATAATATCAAAAAGAGAATTGAGATACAAGTAGTAATACTTGTTTTTTTTGTGAATGCTGAGTTTATATGACATTTTCATAAAGGACCAAAGGATAAACTACTTGCAAATAGAGATATTCAAACAGCTGAAATACACCTATCCCCCTGGAATTATTATGTATTTAGATGTTACTCTGTTGTTAAGGACAGAATGAAAACCTATTACTTTGTTTCTGAAGGAAGAGCTCTCATAATGGGGTGATACTAGCACCTAAGGTTTTTACAAAGTCCATTGAATCAGCCAGTTTTGACCAGTTTCCATTTTTTAGTAAGTGGTAGAGTGTTAAACAAGGTGACATAAATTTTATTGCCTGGATTTTGTCATGGTTAGGAGTCAGTTTGCTACAGAAACAATTAGTAGCTGAGTACCATACAAAGACGGCTACGAGTAGATGGTGGTTACGTCCTGAAAGAGAAAACTGCACCTTGATTCTCACACATAATATGGATAATATTCTCTAACACTGTAAAGTCCTGAGGCTGACAGGCTACAATCCCACAATGCAATAGGGTACCCTAAAACAGTGGAAGGAAGTGGGTGACATGTCCTAGAGACTTTTCAAAAATGGCTTTTATGGAAACTTTCCTGATCATTAGCCTTAGTTTGTATATTTTTTTGTTTTTAAAGATTTTAATGTTTATTGTGAAAGTCTTTTAGCACCAATACAAATATTTCAGTTTACTTTCTACATTTGTGTAGAAAATTTAGATTACACAGAAAAGTGAAAATCAGAAAAAAAATGCTACTCATCATCCCGAATAATGATTATTAAAATATTCTTTATATTTATTTTCAGTCTTTTTTTCATGCAAAGGCACCTTTAAAAAGCAATCTTTTGAGGGAGTGGGTGGGAGAGGAGGGAGGGGGAGCCAAATATATGGTTATGGAAAGAGAATTCACACTGGGTGGTGAACATATAACACAACACATAGATGATGCACTGTAGAATTGTACACCTAGAACCTATGTAACTCTTGATAACCAATGTCACCCCAATAAATCTAACAATAAAAATATTTTTATTAAAAAAGCAATCTTTTAATAATATAAATTATGGTATATAATAAACATTTCTCCTAATTAACTATTGTCTAAAAGATTTATAATTGTTGCATGACATGTCATATGTACAAAACTATTTAATTTTGCTATATACAGTTATTCTCTGGTTTACATTTTTAGTAGTAATTTGGCTGTATCTAGAAAAGCTCTTGCCTATGTGTTGTAGAAGGAGAAGTATACATTGCTGTGTTAATGATACTAGCTCATTATTCTGTCACTAGGGTATTATATAATACATTGGGGCTGATTTATACCATGGAATAATGCACAGATTGGCACATTGAATGTTGCACACAGTAGTACAGCACAATGAGTATGATTGAACAAACCAAGTCTATAGTGAGTCAACATGGATGAATCTCCAAAGCTTAAGGTTAGGATCAAAAAGAAAATGATGCAAGGATTCATAGTACATTATTTACAGAAAACATTTGACCAGGAGTATATGATGTTTATGACTATCCTAGCAGCACAGCTGCCCACTGAATCGTCTTCTGGACTCATGCTAGAGCTGAAACTCCCATGTTTTATCGGAAGTGTGTCCCCCCATTTGTATACAACATTTGAACCCTTTTCCCTGTGCAGGGGCTTTGCTCCCACGATTCTTCACTCTCTCTTTTGCATCATCAATTCTTCCTGCTCTCCTGGACCACTTTTATCATTTAAAAAATCTGTTTACTGCTAGCTAACATCTAATTTTTCTGTTCTCCCTTTCAGAAAAATCCACTGGCATCTCCAGTTCTCTGCTCCCAGTCTCCCATCAGGTTTTCACGCACTTCAACAGCACGTTTCTAACAACCGGTGACCTTCCAGTTGCTACACCCAAAGGTCAGTTTTATCAGCTTCCTGTGACCATTTCTTCTCCTTATATACTTTCTTCACTTGGCTTCCAAGACCCCCTCTTGTCTTTCTGCTTACTCATCTGCTGTCTTTGCTGTTCCTCCCTTTGTCTCCTTGCAGTTCTCACTCCACTCCCTGGCTTCTCCGTGTTGCAGTGCTTCAGCCCTGAATCCTGGGTGCTCTTCCTTGCTATGCCTGCCTCACTCCTCTCCTTCTCTCGTAGCTCCATGGCTTTAAATACCATCTCTATGGTGAGGACGGCTTTCAAATGGGTATTTCCAGCCCAAACATTCCTACTGAACTCAATGCTTGTATACCCTGCTTCTTGCTAGACATTTCAGATGCCTAAGAGATGTCTCAAGCCTAACATGTCAAAAATGTTCCTGATCTTCTCCCCCAAATATCTTCTGTCCATAGTCATTTCTGTCCCAAATAATGACAATTCCAGCCTCCCAGGAGTTCGTGTGTAACCCATATTCAGTTTTTTATAGAAAATGTTATTGGCACCACCTTTAAAATATGTCCAGTGTGTGACCATCGTCTTCCGTCCTCTACCATCTCTCCTTTGGATGACTACTCCAGCCTTCTACCCAGCCTCTTTCTCCCCACCTGGTCTCTCCACAGTCAGGACAGAAGCCAGATGAATCCTTTTTAAAGTCTAGACAAGATCACATCACTCCTCAGTTCAAAACCTTATGGTCACTCCTTGTTTCTCTGAGAACAAAAGACACATGTCTTACCGAGGCTAAGCACCTTCCGCAGTTGGTCTCCATCTTGCATTCTGGCCTAGTCCTTATACTGCAGCTGTCCACACCAGCGGTGGTCCTGCCTTAGGACCTTTGCTCTGGCTCTTTCCTCTCTGCACAACACTTTCTCTTTATATCCACAGGGTTCACTTTCTTTAAGTCTTTGTTCAAACAGTATCTTATCATTTAGGGCCCCTCTAAACATACTATAGCCACTCCTCACTTAATGACCTACCTGTTTAATGACCAGATGGACTTATGAGCAGCTCTCCAGTTTGGGGAATTCCCTTTCTCAGTCTTTGTCTTGATCCTGCAGTTAGTATGCACTACACAAAGTGTTCAAAATCACATGAGACTACATGTGGTGTCATGTGATGTCTCTTGAAAAATACATACCTTCTGGCACCACAACACACCACAAGACGTCCGCCTTTAATGTCCTTGCTTATCCACCAATTTGCTTAATGACCTAGTCTTAGGAATGGAACTTGGTTGCTCATTGAGGAGTGTCTGTATTCTCTATAACCACCTCTGCAACCATCCAAAGCCCTCTGCTCCTGCTGTATTTTTTCCATTATCTTCTAAAACACTACAGTATATATTTATGTTTAGGTGTATTATTTATTTTCTGTCTACTTCCTACCTAGAATGTAATCTCCTTTAGAGTAGGGGTTGTAGTCTCTTTGTTCACTGGGTGAATCTCAGATACCTAAAACAAGCCCAGCTTCAATAGTCGACTCTGAACCAATACTGTTCAGTACCTGTATATTAAGAAAGCTAACACATGTCTGGGCATGTAGAGCAACTTTAGAATAGCTTTGGGGAGATTGGAAAGGGAAAGCATGGGGAATTTTAGCTATGCATAATATTTTATTTGTTAAAACAAATACCTTCAGAAAATGTAACAAGATTTTAATACGTGTCAAGAGGTGCTTTCTTATTTTATGCATTTTAACTTAAAAAATGTTGCGATGAATATCCTCTTACATAAATCTTTAGTTTTCTATTGTTTTCCAGGGATAGATCTTTCTAAAGAACTGTAAGTTTTAAAAATACTTTGAACTTCATGATACTTACTGACAAATATCCAAAAGCATATGAGAGGTCTGTGATATTGTGATTTATAATAAGGAATCTATATTTGGTCCTCAGTCTGTTGTTGGTACAGAGCTCTCAAAAATCCTTGGAATTTCATAGGTTGATGATCACCAGCGGGCAATGATGTAATCAATCGCACCTATGTAATGACACCTCCATGAAAAAACCCAAAGGGATAGGTTCGGAGAACTTCTGGGTTAGAGAATGCGTGGAGATGTGAGGAGAGTGGTGGGCTTGGAGAAGGCATGGAAGTCCCATGCACCTTCTCACATACCTTGCACTATGCGTCTTTCCTGAGTTAGATCCTTTTATAATAAACCAGCAACCTAGTAGGTAAATGTTTCTGGGTTTTGTGAGCCTCATTAGACACTTAATAGAACTTAAGGAGTGGGTGTGGGTACCTCTGATTTATAGGCAGTTGGTCTGGAGTATTGGTAACTTGGATTTTCAATTGGCATCTGAAACAGATGGCAGGAGTGTGGGGCTGAGCCCATACTTTCTGGAATCTGGTGTTATCTCTGGATAGATAGGGTCAGAATTGAGGTGAATGATGAGACACCTAGCCTCCTGCCACCTCCATCCCCAACACACACAGTGGAATTGGGTGACAGAATCATTAGGTCTGCTTCACCACAACCTCAACAGGAATAAGTGGAATAATCATAATCGTGACCTTCTGTGGAGTACTTCCTGCAGATAGGTATCACCACTAGATGAAAGTATCTCATTTAATCTTCCAACAACCCTATGAAATTAGCATTGTTATTATCTGCATTTTTCAGATACAAAAACCAAGCCGTAGATACATCAAGCATCTTGTCCAAGTCACTCAGCTTCAAAATAGCAGAACCAGCACTTGAATCCATGTCTGCATCCCATCAAATTTTATGCCTCTAACCAGGGCATCATAAGTTTTAGCCAATTTGATAAGTGAAAAATTATCCCATGATTTAGGCCACTCTCTTCACCCCTAAAAGAATGCTTATAGAATTAATCTTATTCTTACAATTCAAATTTTTCCCATGTTATGTCAGGATATGCATTTCCATTAATAGTCTCTGGAGTATAGTTGGCACTTCTGATCTGTATCTTGATAATCTCATTTCTTTTATTATTTCTTTTCCAAATGTCTTAGTTATTTTCTTCAATACCTATTCTTTATTCTATTATCTCCTTTTTCCTTATATTTTGAAAACACTTCTAAAGCTTGTCTTTTATACAACTAAATATGATTTTCTTTTAAACAACTTCCAATGTTGGTTAGAACCTGACAATTGAATGCTCTCTAAATTCCTCTTTTTCTCATGCTATTTTTTGTTTTCTTTTCAGATCTTGGTATTTTAACCCCGTTCTGCTTTCTAGCACATCATCTTATAGCCCCTCATGGCTCTCTGAACTTCTTCATGGAGATGGTGTCTGCTTGTATTACTTCTGGTTCCCATGATAAAGTTCTTGCAAAGATCATTCCTTCCTCTGGACCTTCATGATAATATTTTCTTTTCCTTGTTGTGGTTACTTTTCCATAGGTCCCTGTTAATTTCTTTTGTATTTGTCAATAAAAACATGAAGCGATCTCTCCAGTTTATCTTGACTCCTGTTCATCTTGACTGCAGAATGAAATCCTTCCCAGCTTTGTAGGTGGACAGCTAGCTGGAGAGCCTGGATCCAGGATGTTAGCTTGACCTGTTTTCCTTGAGTTGGCTGTGTTGCAATATGATGAGGTATTCTTCCACCTCGCCTATCCCTCTGCATTTCTCCTTATACTCGGGTTCCCAGAATGCAAAAACAGTAAGTGCATCAAAAATCATATTTTTCATCCTGCACTACTGGTCACATGTTTAAAATTTTAAGTCATAGCCTATAAATGTTTTAATTTTGTGAATTCAATGCAAGCCTTCCTCACAAATATCCCTTGTTGTTGTCCTTTTGCTTGCTGGGAGCTGTAATTTCTGAATTGTTGTAGAAAGATGAATGGTGACAAAGAGAAAAAAATTGAGTACTCTAGCTTACAGCCCCTTCCACGCTCCCATCCTGCTGTGCGCAGAGTGGGGATGTGCTTCCAGGTTTTCTAGTTGATGTAGATCTGGGCCTCTATCAGGAAACAGGCAATAGCCTAGGAATGAAATGTCTTGTATTGTTCATGATGGACAAGGTGGTGTTATTTCATGAGGGGAACCATAGTTATGTCCCCAGATGTTTTTTCTAACTGAAATATAGTTAGGAAATTCTTTTTTTTAAATTTTAGAAGATTATTGCCAGAAATAATAGCATACCTTTGCAATTTTATTCCTCAATTTTTATTTTGAAAAAGTTCAAGACTATAAAAAGAGCTGAATAATAATACTTTTATAGTCTTAGCCTAGATTTACTAATTGTTAGCATTCTGTCACATTTTTTTCTCTTCCTTACTCTCTATGCTAAACCATTTAAACTAAGTTACAGACATCATGTCATTGATTCCTAAATACATTAATGTGGATCTCCACTTCTAACCATGATGGAGTAACAAGGGCTATACTTATCCTCCTACCATAAGAAACTTAATAGACCAAATGTACAAAACAACTGCATTCCGACACTGAACTAGGCAGCACAGGACTTCGATTACGGTGAGAACGGAAACAAACATGGTGAGTCTCACACTCACTTCTGGTTTCTGCCCAGAAGCAATTTCTGGACTGAAAGGAAGGGGCAACTCAAAAAGATTCACACAAACTTGCTGAGTTGAAAAGATGGAGATCAGGTTTAGCGGGAGATTATTGCTGAAAGCTGTAGAAAGTTAGGAGCTACTCAGAAAAAGAGCTCCGGGAATATGCCTAGGGCTTTTCTTAACACTTCGCTGAGTACTAGGTCTCCCATGGCTAAGCAAAAATGACCAGATAACTAACTGCATGCTGAACAATTACCTAAATTTATACAATGTGGGAGAATTTCATGTTCCAACTAGTCAGAGTAGAGTTGATCCACCAGGACATTTAATAGAGATACAAGACAGGTCATGACTTATAGATACTGAACTCTTCTTGGAGTAAAGGCTACTCTAGACCTACCCTAGAAAAATCTTATCCACGTATATTGAGGGGAGAAAATTGATATACAGGTAACCTAACTGTTTGCTAAACGAAGTCCTAAAACATTTAAAGGATACAACAAAATTCTGAGACTCTACAATACAACATTTCCAATGTCCAGGAACCAAATACAATTACTAGATATACCAAGGCAAAAAACATGACCTGTAACCAGGAGAAAAATCAGTCAATAGAAACAGACACAAAGGTGAGCATGACAGAGGAACTAGCAAATAAGAACCTTAAAACAGCTATTATAACAATATGCAGCTATTCAAAGGAAAAGATGCATGTAATGAAAAGACAAATAGGAGATATAAAACAGAATATGAAATTTTCAGATACTAAAAATACAATGTTTGAAATAAATATTTCAATGGATGATATGAACAGATCAGTGAAGTTGAAGTCACAAGAACAGTTTCTAAAAGAAATTACATAAAGCAAAAAAAATACTGAAAAAAAAATGAATGGTTCATCAAGTACCTGTGAGATCATTTCAAGTGGTCTAACATATATAATTGAAGTCCCAGAAAAATAATAAAAAAGAGCAGTAGAAGAAATATTTGAAGATTTAATGACCAAAATTTCCCAATTTTTTTTTTTAAAATATAAGCCCACAAATCCAAGAAACTGAACAAATTCCAGGCAGAACACCCCCCCCATCTATCATAATCAAATAGCTGAAAATCAGTAATAAGGAGAACAATATTTAAATCAGCCTGCTTAATAGACAAACCTCTCAGCCTCAGCACTACTGAAAGTTTGTGCTGGAAGTTTCTTTGCTGTGGGAGCTGCCCTCTTCATTGGAGGAAGCAAATCAGCATTTTTAGCCTCTACCCAGTAGATGGCAACACCCCCCAGTAACTATCAAAATAGTTTCTAAATGTTGCCAAATGTCTTTTGGGAGAATAGTTGCCCACAAGAATCACTGTATATGGAAACAAAAATAAAATAAATTGCAGACTTTGTATCAGAAATTTGCAAAGCAGTACATCTTTAAAGTGCTGAAAAGGAAGAAAAAACTCACCAACTGCAATTCTTTATTTCTCCAAAATATCCTTCAAAAAGGTTTTTCTTTCAATGAAACTAAACCTGAGAGAATGTATTGCCAACAAGATTGCATAACAAGAAGTGTGAAAGAAAGTTTTTCAGACTAAAGGAAAAAATGATACCAAGTGGAAACATGTTTATAAAGGAATAAACTACACCAGAAGTAGTATACACGTATATGTAGGTAAATATAAAAGAATTTTCTCCTCCTTTTCTTCATTTCTTTAAAATGTCTTCAACTGAAGCAAAAATAATGTATTGTGAGATTAATTATGATAGGACAAAAGATGTAAAGGGAGATAGGGAAGTATACTTGTACATCATACACTAAGTGATAGAATATCATTTGAAGGCAGCCTGTGGTTAAGTTAAATATGCATATTATAAGCCCCAGAGCAACCAGTAAAACAAGTAAACAAAGACAATTATTAAATAAAGATAGAGGATAAAATGGAACATGAAAAAAAATCAAACTCAGTTAATCCAAAAACCAAGGAGGGAAAGAGTAAGAAAGCAACAAATAAAGGAGGCAAATAGGAAAAATATAGCAATACGATAGCTTTAAACCCAGATATGTTAATAATTATAATAAATATAATTATTATCCAAATACTTCAATTTAAAGATACAGAAGACTGGCTAAAAAAAGCAAGATCTAATGATATGCTGTCTAAATAGATCAGCATTTGTCTCCTAAGAAACCAGGTCATTCTTCTACTCACCCATAATGCAATTAGCACATCCAAAGATTGTTGTCTTTGATAATATGGACATTTTTTGAGTCCAAAGTAGTTGTCTTGTAAAATGTCCCATATTTATTATTTTTCTGATTGTTTCCTCCTATTAAATAAGGGTAATTTTTTTTACAAGAATGTTATAATCTTGTGTAATCTTGATTGCATCCTATTAGGAGGCATACGTGTATTGTCAGAAGAGTGACCATATAATTTATCATTTAACTGGGGCATTTTTGAGCAGGAAATTAGGTAATTTTAATAAGTATTCTATGAGAGAAGGTAAAAACTGAGCAAGCTCCAGGTAAACTGAGAACAGGCACCTAATTTTTGTTGATACTAAATTTGATTACTTGGTTAAAGTGACATCTATTAGAGTTTTTCAATATAAGAGTACTGTTTTCCTTTGTAATGATTAAAATGTGGAGTGATACATTGAAAGCTTGTCAATACCATTGTTCTTCAGTCATATTTTTTATTAAATTTATTGGGGTGACATTAATTAGTAAAATTACATAAGTTCCAGGTGTAAAATTCTACAATACATCGTCTACGTGTTGCATCGTGTGTTCACCACCCAGAGTTCGTTCTCCTTCCACCACCACATATTTGACTCCCCCCCCACCTCCCCACTCCTCCCCCCTTGCCCCCAGGTAACCACTAAACTACTGACTGTGTCCATGAATTTTTGTTTCCTTGTTACTTTCAGTTTTATATTCCATATATGGGTGAAGTCATGTAGTTCTTTGATTTTTTTCTGTACGACTTAATTTACTTAGCAATCATGCTTTACATAATGTTTTTTAGCCTTAACTAAGTAACTTCTTACATTTGAGTTAGAAAATGACAGCTTTTTTTTTTTTTTACAATTTAAAAAAATTTTTCAATTGTGTTTGACACACAGTATTATATTAGTTTCAGGTGTACAACTTAGTGATGAAACATTTATGCTCGTATGTAACTTACAAAGTCATCAGCCTGATAAACCAGGTACCCATCAGACACCATACTTAGTTATTACAATATTATTGACTGTATGCCCCATGCTGTATTTTATATCCCTGTAACTACATTGTAAATATGAATTTGTCCTTCTTAATCTTTCCCCTTTTTCTTCCACTCCTCCTACCACACTCTCATCTTACAACCATCAAAATGTTCTCTGTATCTACGGGTCTGTTTCTGTTTTGTTTGTTCACTTATTTTGTTCTGTAGGTGCCACATATAATAGGAATCATATGACACTTGTCATTCTCTGCCTGATTTACTACACTCAGCATGATACCCTCTAGGTCTAACCAGATTCTTGTGGATGGCAATAGTTTATTCTTCTTTATGGCTGAGTAATATTCCATTGTATATATTACCACCTCTTCTTTTATTTACAGTCAATATTATTTTATATTAATTTTAGGTGCACAGCATAGTGATTTATATAATTTAAGAAGTGATCTCCCTGACTATAATACCCACTTGACACTATACATAGTTATTATCTTATTATTCCCTTTGCTTTACTTTATATCCCTATAGCTATTTTATAACTACCAATTTGTACTTATTAATCCCTTAACCTTTTCACCCTGCCCCCAACTGCTTCCAAACTGTAAACCTAACAAATCTAGTACCCATCTAACACCATACATATTAATAGTTATCACAATATTATTGACTATATTCCTTACACTATACCCTATAGACCCTTAACTGCTTCATAACAACTAATTGGTACTTCTTAATCTCCTCCTCTTTTTTCACCCACATCTCCAAGTCTCCTCCCATCTGAGAACTCTGCAAATATTTTCTGTATCGATGATTTTGTTTCTGTTTTATTTATTTTCTTCTTTAAATTCCACCCATAAGTGAAATCGAATTGCATCTGTCTTTCTCTGATACTACGCTCAGCACAATACCATCCATGTTGTTTGAGTGGAACTTATAAATTATTTAAATTAAAGTAAGTATTGATAGATATGTAGCTATTGTCATTTTATTATTCATAATTTTCCTTTCCCCCCATCTTAAAGTCATTCCTCTAACATTCCTTGTAATTTGGTTTGGTAGTAATGTACTCCTTTAGCTTTTTCTTATGTGGGAAGCTTTTCATTTGTCCTTCAATTTTGAATGATACCCTTGCTAGGTAGAGTAATCTTGGTTGTAGGTGCTTGCTTTTCATCGTGTTGCATGTTTTCTGCCACTCCCTTCTGGCCTGCAAAGTTTTTGTTGGGATATTAGCTCACAGTCTTACGGGAGATCTCTTGTAAGTAACTAGTTGCTTTTCTCTTGCTGCTTTTGTCTTTAACTTCTGTTTTTAACCTTTTCCATTTTAGTTATAATGTGTCTTCATGTGGGCCTATTTGGGTTCCTCTTGTCTGGGACTTTCTGTGCTTCCTTGGCTTGTATGTCTGTTTTGTCAGGTTAGGGACGTTTTCAGTCATTATTTCTTCAAATAGGTTCTCAATTTCTTGCTTTCTCTCTTCTCCTTCTGGTATTCCTGTGATGCAAATGTTGCTACACTTGATGTTATCCCAGAGGCTCCTTAAACTATCCTCATTGTTTTGGATTCTTTTTTTCTTTTTGCTGTTCTAATTGGCTATTTTCTGCTAGTTTGTTCAGTCCTCTGCTCTATCTAGTCTGCTGGTGATTCCTACTACTGCATTCTGTATTTCAGTTATTGTACTCTTCATTTCTGACTGGTTCTTTTTTATGGTATCTGTGTCTTTCTTTATGCTAAGTTCCTTGTGCATCCTTATAACTATTGTTTTGAGCTCTGTGTCTGATAGGTTACTTGCCTCCATCTCATTTAGTTTTTCTGAGGTTTTCTGCTGTTTTTCTATTTGAGACGTATTTCTTTGTTTCCTTATTTTGGATGCCTGTCTGTGTTTGTTTATATGTGTTAGGTAGATCTGCCTGTCTCCCAGTATTGCTAGATAATCTTATGTAGTGGGTGTCCTGTGAGGCCCTGGCACTGTCTCTCTGGACACCTGTGCTGGGTGCTCCTGTAGATTCTTGTTTGGTGCCAGTGCTGTGCCTGGGGCTACTCAGTAAAAATCTTAGAGCACGCCGATGCCAGTTGCTGTCCACCTGGGGCCTGTGGCCTTTGGTAGTTTTCTAAGAAAAATTGCCTGTGGGTGGGGCTGGCTGCTCACCAGAGAAAGTGCCTCTGGCATTGGTGGAGTTGGGTGGGGAGAGGTCCCATTAATTCAGCAGAGTGGAGTGAGTAAAGCTCACCAAACGAATCATGTTCAGATTTAGCCATGTGGAAGAGGCACAATATAGGCAAGATGGAGCCCACCAGCTGGCTGCATGGGAAGAAGACCCACCCAAAAAATGGTGACTGTCTTCCAGCCCTTTCCCCAAAGCCCCACACTTCAGTCTGCCCCCAGTATGCCTCCAACGCCCACTGAGTCACCGTTTTTCTGCTGGAGCCCAGGGTGAGTACCAGCAAGTGACTAAGTCTGTGCAGGAACCTTAAGAGGATGTCTGGGTTTCCCAGAGCCTTCCATCTCAACTGGACCATTGGAGTTCCCACTGTTTTTTAGAATCAGATGTTGTGGGGCCTCTCTTCTGGAATGAAGAGCCTGGTAAGGGGTTGGAGTCCCTTGCTCCTCCAGGAGGAACCTCCAAGGCTGAGATATCCCTCCTGATTCTCTACTGCCACTGGAGGTTTGGCTCGTTTCACGTCTGCACCCCTCCTACCAGTCTTTACGTGGCCTCCTCTTTTTGTATCCTTAGTTACAAAGCTTCTGTTCAGCTAGATTTCAGATGGTTCTCCAGGTTGGTTGTTATATAATTTAGTTGTAATTTTAATGTGCCATCCAGGATCTTCCAGCTTTTTCAAAATGAGGTAACTGATGAATATATTCCTCATAGGTGAATCTAATTGTGATCTGATAGACAAAATATTCGCTACTTGTTAGCTCTGTTATTTGAGGTTTCATTAATTATTATGGAACAATAGCTACCTCTGTTCTTGCCGTGGTCTAATGTTCTTATCTAAGTCATGACTGGATTCTAATGTGCCTTTGAATCACTCAAAACAGATTATATTACATTCATTAAATGTGAATGTCTAGAGCAGGGTGATTCTGCTCCCCTGGGACACAATTGACAATAAATGGAGATATTTTTGGTTGTTACAAGGGGGGATTGCCACTGACATTTAGTAGGTAGAGGTTGGGGATGCTGCTAAACATCCCACAATGCAGAGGGTAGTCTCCAAAGACAAAGACTAATCTATCCTAAAATGTTAATGGCACTAAAATTGAGAAAGCCTGGTCTAGAGTATTTTAAGATGACATGTATATATATATATGTAATTACAACCATTTTTTACACCCAGAAACTGTATACCAAACACAATGCTTTATTGACCAGAAATCCCTTTCTTCAAACTTGCTGGATAATAGATTTAAGATATATCATTGGGGCTTACACATTAGGAATGCCTTCTTGATCCCAAAGTTTGAGAAGTCCTGGAATAAGTGATTACGGAAGCATATGACACTTTTTCCGGAACTCTAATGAGTGGGGCTGCTTCTCTCTGTCCAGAATGCCGGTGGCACAGTCTGAGCTGGAGGGGTAAGGCGTTATCAGGTGTCCTTAATCTTTCTTTTGTGTTATCACTTCCAGTCTTAGGACTCTAGTTTCATGCAGGGCACCTTCAGGGCACTGGGAACCCTTAGAGTTTCAGAATATGGTTGTTTTGGAAACAACATGGAAATAGCATTTCCCTAAAACCAACCTTGTCCTTAAATATCTATCTTGGTCACCTGTTATTTTAACCTTACTCATGAAAACCCAAGAAAAAGTGTAAAAATGAACTTTTCCTTAGTTTTTATCCCCCTTCTCAATATTCCCTCTGTTTTCGGCACGTAGGCCTGAGAAGGTCCGTAGAAAAGCTATGGACGTTTCGTTAAAAGGTCACAAGGTTTGCAATTGCTCAGGCTACTCTCTTTGGGCATTTGTGGAAAAAAAATGAGTCCGAGCCTGGGCTTTGAACTCACAGAGACATGGGCTTGAGTCCAGGTGCTTGCATAGAGTCATATTGCCTTAGACAAGTCACTTATCTCTGGAAGCCTCAGTTCTCTCACTCAGAAAATGAGGTTTCTTGTGAAAAGGCAATGCCTGTGTGCCTGGAATAATAAGTGCTAAAGGAATGTTAACAGCAGTTATGAGTATGATCATTAAATGGAATCTGTCCCAGATGACCGTTTTCAGTCTTGTTTCGTGATGCTCAGTGTCTAGGCCACTGGGGCACTTGCTGATCCCTGAGCACTCAGTGCGTTATCGTGGTCTGCTAATTTGCTCATTCTACCTTTCTTCGTGGGACACCCACTTGTCTTTCTCTTGGAAGCTAAGCTCTCTCCAGGGCCTTGTTCATAGGATATCTGTCCTGGGAAGCCATCCCTGACCACTCACAACCCACCTCCTTTGGGCTCCAATGGAACCTAGATTTTGTTTGCAAACTCGAAAATGCTGCATACCATGTTTTCTAACTCTCTAGCTGTGCATCTCTGAGCTCCATGAGGGCCCACAATGCCAGTCTGACTCATGGTGTGCTCCGTTGAGTCTCTCTTGAAAGAATGAATGAATTTTGCTTTGGTTTGAACAAGTGGAAAATTCAAGAAAGAATGAACTTACGACTTCATAAAGGCCCTTCTTGGATGACCCTGAAGACAGAGAAGAAAAAGCACTTGACAATGGTAGCCTTCCTGTTTTTACTAGAGTAGTGGTAGGCTGGGACAGGAGAGAAAAAGAAGGTATTTCTAGGAAAGTTTCTAAAAAATTCTTCTGTTCCTTATATCATATTGCTTTCGTAGACTTAGCAAATATTCAGCAAGTATGTGCCACGGGCCGGGGACTACGGAAATGCTGTCACTACACCGAGGAGTGAGGTAGTCAAGACCCAAGGCCACCCCTAATAATGGTCCTTTGTCCTGCCCTGCACCCAGACCTATCGTGTCCTCTTGTAATCTGGCCTCATTGATGATACATTTCTCCAAATTTCAGTGAACCAAACTGTGACATGACTGAATCTTTCATTTGGTTGTTGGAGCCTGCAGCAGTTTCTTGGTAGTGTTGGCCTAAAGGGTCAACTATTTTGAATTTGTCATGTCACCGGGTATAAGAATCATTGTGAGTCGATAGATGTGAATTTGTCCATATTATTCTCCTCCACTAGAAGCAGAATGAGAAATAATTACTGCATCTTTGGAAACCATCAAGCTTTAGGAATCATGTGAACATTGAAATAATTGTAGATTGCTTGATTTTATTATCCAGTAGCTATTTGCTTGCAGCTTGGCATCCTGGGTTTATGTTCTTGGGAGATTGAGGGTGTTCTTTAGTGATTAGGACTCATTGTGTTTATGATACATATTCACTCACGCTTTTCAAAATGATGGGTGCATGAATTAGGCTGGATTTAGTTTCCTTTTTCTTTCCAGGTGAGCTTAAAAATCCAAAGAGGGGAAAACCCCCAACAGAACAGGAGCATTAGATGTATTGTCCCCTCTCCCTTTATTCATTTCTAACAAATGCTTTTCATCTCGGAGCGTACATGAATATGTAAGTGCAAGCACTGCTTATTGTGAACTCAGAACAAAGAATAGTGCTGTGGATTTCAATGCATTTAGAACATAATGTGCTGCTTTCTTGATAATGGGCTCTTGGCATTGAAATGAAAAGCAAACATATCATTAAGAAGGCGCTCCATAAAAACTGTCTGTCATATATCTTAAGCTTCATTAGTTTAGATTAATGACTTGATATACATGATAATAGGTGAAGCAAATCTTTGTTTATTTATTGACAATTAAATGTGGTGGTGACATGCATAAACAGGCTTCTCTCTGATTAGTTCCATGTTTTAAAGTAACTTTGTGTTATCAAACTTGTTAACTACAGTATCATTTTATTGAGCTCTGCTGTGTGAGTGATGTGATCTACATTGAAAGGCATCAATATTGCAGCCATTCCCGACAGGCACTGGAGCATTGTGCTCGCAGATTGGAGTTGATATCTCATTGTACAAATTCAGGGACCCAGAAAATGTCCAGTTATTGAGCCTCTGCCCTGCGAGGACAATGTTCTATTCATGGAATCTGGGTGCAAGGTCACAGACGGAAACCTGAGCGAAGGGTGAGATTCAAATTCATTTGGAGGTTTTGCTGAGGACTTCCCTGAAATTCAGTGTTTGGAGAGTGCAGCTTTTCCCAGAGTATCCTACCGGAGAGCAATCCTTAACAGCACAATGCAAAGCAGTGTGCAAGTCAATGCAGCGCGTTCTAATTAGGAGGCTCCTGAAGTACCAAGCAAGCATGGCTTTCACAAAGATGCATTCGATATTATGTTGATTCGGATGACATAATAAAGTTTCTAAGAACACCTTGTAACAGACCTACCATTTTAGAAGCTGGGAAGGCAAGGGAGAAGAAAAAGGAGAAAAGGGGCAGAAGGGCAATGTGGCATAAAATTTATCTGCATGCTCGTGTCACTGAAATATTTGTGGTTTGCCTTCGCATGAATCCCAAAGTTGGAGGCTGCCGGGGACAATCAGCTCTTCCCGTCACGGGCACCCTGTGGTTCTCCTTAATAGCTCCCTTTTATGTGCCATCAGTCCTCAAACATATATTTAGAAAGGACTTATTTAAAAGGAGGCATAAAATAAAATCCATGTTGCGGTTGAGTATTACAAATGATTTCTGGACTCCATTCTGTGCTATTAGGCTCTCTGTAGAATTTTCCTACAAAGTGAAAAATAAACTCTCAGCCTGCTTGAAAGAGAACTCGTCTGACAAAAGAAACCACTACAAAGCCGCTCACGGCATCGTGTGAAGGCACACATCTCCCGGGACGCTGGAGTCCAGTAAAGCCTCTCTGCTTTCCTTAGGAAATTACTGGGCAAAAACTGCACACCCAGTGACCTGTGCTGTGGAATGTCCTAAGCAAACTTCGCCTACAAAGGAAAGGATGGCTTTAAACTAAGCGTGACCTGATTTTCCCTGCAGCCCTGGGTGGCTCGTGCACAAACCTTGTCTTCAGATGACTTTGCAATCATTTGTTCGGAAGTGGTGCTAACATTGCATTTGTTTACTACCTAAAGGCAATCCCTGTATTATGGAGGAGAAACCAAACTCGGCTCCTTGAATTATCCTTTCACTTCTTTTCATTCAAGGAGCCGTTCCTCCCCCATTCACCCCAAATCTGTATTACAATCTCATCAACTGTCGTCTTAGCCTGGGAAGATTGTGTCCAACCTTGCCGACAGGGTCTTCAGTGTGGTAGGAGCAATAAAACTTGCCCTCATTTTAGATTTCTCTCCTGCAAAGTTGGCCCTTTTGGAGTGTGCTAACCCCTCCCAAAGCAGGCCCGTGAATGAATATGGGCGCAGAGATGAAAAATAACATTGACCTGGGTCCTCTTCTGTCTTCTTCCTGTGTTGAAATAACTTGAAAATCTTGCAGAAACATTGAGGTGGTGAGTTTTGGATTTTCCACATACTTCAGTGCTAAGCATTTCCATGCACCAGCTCTCACTCTTGCCTGGAGGATCTATTAGGAGGTCGTTAAAGTCCCCCCACAAGGATCGCTGTCATCAGTTTGCAACCACGAGCACTTGGGTGACAGGCCACTTGCTCCTTTTGGGATGGGTTACATATAATTGTTAAATTTATTGAGGTGACATTAGTTAGTAAAAATTACACAGGTTCCAGGTGTTTACTTAGTTTTTAAAAGATACCTTTTTAGCATAGAAAAGTCTGTTTATATTGGGAAAGAGAAAAAACACATATGCCGAGTTTTTATAACTAAGGAAGATGTGCACTAACATTTTGCACATTGAAACTTTTTTTTTACATGTCCTTAAAAACTTATTTTTCTTTTTTTTAAAATTCATTTTTATTGATAGACTTTTTGGAGTGGCATCTGTTAGCAAGAATTACATAGGTTTCAGGTGTACTGAGACTTTCTATTTCTGATTTGGAAACATATTTTGAAGGTCTATTTTGTTATCAGATCACTATCTTTTATGAAGAAATAGCCATCGTCATACATTTATCTGTAGTTTATATCTATAGTTTATGAACCAAGTTTTTTTTACAATTGGGAGCTGTAAGAAGTACAATATACACTCGAAATGAGGTGAGGAGACTGGTTTAGAGATAAATTGATTAGGACATGTCTCATTAGACAATGGTGCTGAAAGTAACACAGGATTACAGACAAAATTAGCTGATAAGATTTTGTATCCATGAGAGCAAGAGAGCTCTCACACATCAAGACCTTGACCAAACCACACAATTAAACGTAAGACAGCTGCAACTTCAAGATTATTTTTTCAAAACAAGCAAATGAATATGTGAGAGTTTCCTCATGCCAGATGAAACTGAAGCTTCACATTTTTTTCCGTGAGGACCTTTGTTGGAGTTGTCTGTGTGTCACAAACTCTGCATCATTAGGCTTGCTTTACCTATTAGAAGGAGACATTCACATGCTAACCAGGAGCTCCTAAAGCACTAATTCTTTCCTTAAAATGCTTCGCTTATTTTATTTTGCTCGCCTTTGTTCGCAAGACTCCGCTTCGTTTTCAAAATTGCACCCTCTTTTCTCTGTTGCAGTGTTCTGAGGATTAGAATACAAATGATCATTTACAAATTGAAGGTTAACACAGAAACGCATTGTGCTTGTGATTTGATGAGTAAAAACAAATCACAAAATAAGAACAAATAGCAGTATTATCCCATGGGAAAGAGCCCTGTGTATTGATCTATTATTTCCCAGCTTGAAATGTGCCACTATTGTAGTTCCACTTGATTATGAGCCTTTTTCTCACTTCCCTGGGTTGATTCATCTTGAGTGCTTCTGACATTTGCAAAGTTCCTCCCAGATTCTGTTGAGTAGCAGGGGGAAACCTTGTTAATGAAGAAATAACAAGCTGAGGATTTGAATACATATTTCACTGATTGAGAGGAGGCATACAGTTAATTTTTTTTTTAATGCTGACAACTGAGGAAACTCACTAGCATGCTTTGCTTGTCTTAGCTAAAAATGGGTTCTAGTGGGGTTTTTTGCTGCACCACAGGGCACTTTCATTTCCTGATTCTATTATAAACTAAGTGGCCACCTGAACCTGCCAATGAACTTGTTCTATTGTGTTTTTCTATTTTTAATCCTGAAAGAGTAAACACATTTCTCATCAGATGTGTTACAGAGTACCATACATTGGAGAGATTTATGAAGGTGCCACTGGGTTATTACAGAACCATTCATTTATAAGTAAGTGTCCATTCTGAAAGGAAATTCTAAAGGATAGCAGCAGTTTCGTCATATCACAAATCTGTATTATAAAAGCATGGAGCTATTTTTTGAATACTTGCTACAGTGGCATGGAGACGTTTTGGATTTTATGACTTTTTAGGCTGTTTTTTCAGTCTTAATATATGATTCAAGTTCTGGTCTCATAACCAGGGTGATGTTTTATGTGACTGCCAGCAGCAGCTGTGAGAGGGGGCATGGTGGCTCCGTCAGGATTCAAAGATGAGTTGCAAGAGCTCTGTGAGCTTGGTCCATCCGCGTAAGACATGGTTGCTGGTGGACCTGGACCTCCAGAGGACACTCTGAAGTTTTCTTGCTCAGAGTAACTTGGTGATGGACTAGCTGGCATCTAAGCTGAAGGCCGCGACCCCAGTGACATCGGTCCCTCCGATGACGGGGACACAAGTGCCATCAGGTTTTTAACCAAACAAACATTATTCAACCAAAGTATCTGCTGTGTTTTGGAGATTTTGCATGTAATTCCACAGTACAGTTCTGCTGTCTGTTATTATTTTCATTTTATGGTTAAGGAAACTGAGACACAAAGATTTTTAAAAAAATTCTACAGCTACGAAGTGGACCAGATACATGTTTCTTTGACCTCAAATTGGTTACTCTTGCCCTGCGTACATTGTATGTCCTTCTTTAGAAGTTCAAATCCCTAATTCTTAATTATTTGCTTTAAAGTTATCAAAAAGTTGTGGGGAAAAAAAGAAGTTTTCTTCCCTGGTATCCTGGTAGGGTCTGTCTCCTGGGAGAGAGCTTCCTGTGTGTTTTTCTCAGACATGTACAAATGCTTTTAGAACATTCTTTTGCACACATAATTTAGTGTCCTTAGTTGAGACTATTTGAAGCTATCGCACCCCCAAATGCCCAAAGACTCCTTGTGGGACAAATGTGTTAAGAGTGGAGGTGAGGAATCCCCGAGTCCGTTTGGGTGTGCATGTAACTTAGTACATGTCTATTCTCACGTGTGATACAATGTCCACTATCCTAACAGCTAGGTTTGGAAGGTAAATGCAAAATTCCTGTAGTCCAAGAACCCCAAGAGATGCCGAAACTCCCACTAAAATATCCTGGAAAAGTCGCCAAGTAAAGAAATAATCCCAGGCACGAAGGGCAGACGTGGGTTTCTCACGGAAGCCTACACGATGTTCACATCGCCGTTGTTGCTGCAAAGTCCCTCCTTATACCGAGCTGAAATTTGTCTCTTCTCACTTTTATCAAGATCCTAGTTCTGTCGCTGGGACACAAGACAATCAGGTGTCCTCTTACTTGGCACTGCCCCTCCTAATGCTAGCCGTGATGTTCCTCTTTCATGCACTAACTACCTTTTAGACCCTCTAGATCCGGGTTCCTCGCTAACGTCACCTACATGAGTTTCATTGGGGGACATTAAAACGTGAGTAGTTCTTTCAGAATATTCCAGCCAGTACAGGTGTACACTCCAGACACTGACCCACTCAGGAACTACAGGTAGTTGTTATTCAGGTTTTACAAACTGAGGTAGAGGCAGTGAGCAATTTGCCCAGAACCCCATTGCTAGTAAGTGGCAGACCTGGGATTTGAACTTGAGACTTAACCTGTGGCTTTCATTGTCACCTGTAAAGGGGGTGCGGTGCAACGTAAAATGAGTCAATAGCAAAGGACCTTGAATTATCGAGTAAGTACTCTGGGCTTAATCTACTAGACACTTACGAATAGTACTAAGGCAGTAATAATTATACTTGTTATTAGTAAATGTATATTGTGGTGACAGTGGTCAGTAACATTATACAGGTTTCAGGTGTACAATCCTATAGGACTTCATCTGTGTTTATTGTGTGTTCACTGCTCAGACTCAGTTCTCCTTCCGTCACCGTAGAGTCTACTCTGTCTCTCTCCTTTACCTTCCCCCCAGGTAACCACTAAACTATTGACTGTGTCCGTGAGTTCTTGTTTTTTTGTTTTGTTTCTTTGTTGTTCCTGTGTTGCTCTCAGTTTTATATTCCACATAGGAGTGAGGTCATATGGTTCTTGATTTTTTTTCTGTCTGACTTAATCTGCTTAGTAGGATAATCTCAAGATTCATCCATGTTGTTACAAATGGCAGTATTTTATCTTTTCTTATGGACTATTCCATTGTGTCCATGCACCACAGCTTCTTTATCCAGTCACCTATCAAAGGGCACTTTGGTTGTTTTCATTATTCTTGGCTATACTTAATATTTGTGTTCTCCATAGTGGACACTAAGGCAGCATATACCAAATTTTTTCTAGAACACACATTTTGTAAGACTTGAATGATTTTTGCAAAGATAAGAATAAAAAAATAAAAGGAGAGATGTAATCTTTAAATGAATTTGTGAAATAGTAGGTCAAAGAAAGTGAAGCAGGTTTCTTTACTGTGGTACTCACCAGAGCCTGCGTCACGTTAATATTCAATTTTACACTCGAGAACGTAATGTCTCTTGTGGGGTAGTCAAGCTTATTTGACAAGTGAAGGTTTCTCTCTTTGTCTTTCTGTCTCTCTCTCCATCTCTTTCTCCCTCTATCTTTCTTTCTTCTTAAAGGAGGCTATCCTAAGGGAAGTAGCTTAGAAAATTCTTCAGGGTGACATTTTGAACATATAATATCAACAAGAACTCTGATCTCCTACCTACATGAGCTATTTAACCCCACGTTTGTCCTGGCAAAGGTTAGATTTACAACAGCATGAAAGTAGGCACGGGTTTGCATCTCTAAAAATGTCATTTTACGTGCAGGAGTGTGCCTGAGCAGCCTAGCAGCTATCCCGTGGTCGACGCTCGAAGCGTGTCAGAGCAGGCGAGCTGCAGGAGGTGGCAGCATTGTTGGGGTGAAAATGGGTGATCAGGGCAGGCAGTTCAGACCTAAAGCTGGTACTGGATTTCCAGCACGAGAATATTCGAAAATGGTAGTAGGGGGAATGGAGAGACAAGAATGAATCTGAGAGATGTGAAAAGTTACCTGTGGGTCATGGTAATACTGACTATTGAGAGTGAAGGAAAAGGAAGAGCTTAGGAGGGATACAGAGTCTCAAGAGTGTAGAACTCAGGAAAAAATATTAATGCTGATAGAAATAAGAGAGTTTGGTAAGTTATACCACAGGGTGTCCAACCTTTTGCCTTCCCTGGGCCAAATTGGAAGAAGAAAACTTGTCTTAGGCCATGCATAAAGCACACTAATACTAACAATAGCTGATGAGTTAAACACAAGTCTGTGCATAATTTTTGTGATGTTGTAAGAAAGCTCCTGCGTTTGTGTGGGGCCCTAGTCAGAGCTGCCTGAGCTGCATGCAGCCTGTGGGTCATGGCTTGGACAAGCTCGTTGCATCCGATACTGGGGTAAGGTGAGGAGAAAAGGGAAAAAAGAATAAATGTATATTAAGCACTTATCATGTGCTCAACACTTACTCCCTACGCCCAGATTGATGCAGTCTTAAGGGGAAATCATTAGATAAAGCAAAGGACAGAAGGATTTCTCTGGTTGAAAGGCGGGGCAGAATCTTGAGTTCTGCATGGTAGCGTCTCCACCCTGGCCTCCTGGTTACCTCTGAGAACCACCCGCCACCGCCGGCACGTCTCAGAGCACGTCACGAGTATTACTGATCACTCCCAGCCCAACACGCTGAGTTTTCGGTGATGACTGACCATTCCAATGTGAGCTGTTCTGCTGTGAGTTGTAAATTCAAGAATTGGGGGCCTAAAATAGTAAGTGCGATTCCAAATGCAGAGCCACTTACTGGGTCTTCATGTATTGAACATAATATTTAATAAATGCTCAAAAATAATACATTTCTTAAAAGAGCTTTGTGTAGCCATGTTTTTGAAACTGACATTTTGATCGTGACACATGAGGTATTTAATATTTAAAGAGACAAAGCTCTTTTATAAATGATACGGTTAATGGGTTGATTATTTCTCCATCCTTACCTAATGAATCACTTAATCTCAGGCTATAATAAAATGAAGAGTATTTTGCCATGGGAAAAAGAACAATCATCTTAGAAAAACTGCATTTTCCTCATGAAAACTGAATGTTGAGAGTTTGGCATACAAAATTTGTATAAAGAATTGCTATCTGTATAATTCACACACTCTTATCAGATTGGGTTTTTGTTATCTCAAAGCCCAAACAAAAGCACAAACTCTTACTGAAGTTTCAGTAAATGCCCCTTCTCCCATTTTGTTTCTAATACTTTGAAAGTTCAGGAATAACGACAGTGTATCAGTTACATTTGCAGAACATGTAAGTGTTATATGTAAATGAATGTAATAGGCTGCCTTAAAGGAAGTAAGGCCTTGCTGCTTGGTTTTAATCTTGATACTAGAAAGCTAATTTGGAAGTGTGGATGGGTACTGTTCTTAGGTTCTGTCATCGGCAGATGTTAACTAAACTCCAAAAGCATCATTTAGCTATGGCAACCTGTCAGCCATGGGGATTATCAGATTAAAAATGGAAGTGCTCTCATTACTGAATCAACATGATGTATCAACAATACTTTCTGGGTCATGCATAATGAGTATGAATATTATCTTGGATGAAAAAAATACTGGCTTAATGCAACATATAAGGCTGATAAAAAAATTTGACTTTAATACTTAATCCTATAAATAATCTTTGCTAGTTAAAAACAAATGTTCTATCAGTAGTTTTCTAGTTTTGCTAAGAAGGCAATATTGCTGTAATTCAATGGAGCTGAGTCAGTTCGTTAGAGATCTTCATGGAATGGAGAAGCACAATTTATCAGCCTTAATGGAAACATTCCTTGAGAGTATCCAGCTCCTTTTCTTCTAAATTTGTGTTTGTAAAGCAACCTCTGCTTTTATAACATGTTTTCCTGGAGGAATTTATCTACCAGGATTGGGATTGCAAATAGCCTTCGCCAAGTATTGAGAAACCGGGTAAGTCTGTCTTTGTAAATGATAGAATTTATATTTGGTCGATGAAGTTGTGTTCTTCAAGTTTACTTCACCCTAGTTTTCCCTTTTAGATCGATCGATGATGGGTGTTCTTGAAAAGGTGAGTTTTGGGCTCTGCAATCTTTTGGCCACATCCTGGAATTGTGCTTTTCTACCGCAGAGTAAAGTGCTGTGGGAAGCAGCCCGATGGTCTGTCTTTCTGACGGTTTAAAAGCTTGTCAGTACCATTTGTCTTATCTATGATTTATTGAAAAAAGAAGATAGCAATTTATTTCTAATGTAAATCAGAATTGGAGACTTTTTTACTCTTTGTGCTTGCTGAGGTGTGGATCTTTTTATAAATTTATGGCAGACTGCCTCATTGCTCATCCTGCCTTCTTGTGTTTATGCCTATATGTAGCCCCTCTCACATTGACCTTGGGCTTGGTCACTTGAATTGTCTTGGCTAATAGAACATTGGCAGGTGTATTAGGAGCAGAGACTTTATAGACATTTAAAAATGGGTTGTGTCCACTTTGGAAGCTATTGGTTAGAAGTTGGTGGCCATGCTCTAGGGAAGTTTGTGCTACATTTAGTGATAAACCAAGGAGGGAGAGGCCTGGAGGCTAAGAGGTCGTTGTAGGATTACATGGTCCCAGCTGAAAGTGGCTACAAGAAAGACCTTAGCACTATTCTGTGAAGCAGAAGATAAACCCAGAGGAATGGGTCAGCTGAGCACACTCAACCTACAGAATTGTGATAAATAATAAATCATTATCCCGTTCTCCCAGTATGTTTTATCGGGTGGTTTGTTGCACAGTGGTACACAAATGAAACAGGGATTTTGTTCCATAGCTATGCATCTTCAAGTATCAGTATTGAACATTTAAGGAAGATGGAATCTAATGTCAGAGGCTAGCTTAGTGAGTAGTACTTATCCGGAGTCCCATAAGCCCATTTTAGTCTTACTGCACGCATGAATGGTATTACGCTGCCATCTGGTGGCAAACACTAACTGTTGTAGATTTTTGGTGGGCTCTGATGAGTTTTATACAGTACAGTTGTGAAACTAGTAAAATACAAACGGGCACATATAGGCCCGGAGAACTCCAGGGGACCAGGACTAACAAGGAAAAATATTTCAAAAAGTGATCAGACCACCCCAAACGCACGCACAGTACAAGAGTGCTGAGACCAGCAGCTCTTCACCTCCTTATCACCCTAAGACTAAGGAAGAGAGGACATGATACTCAAAGACGAAAATGTGTCTCAGGCTTCTTCCTCCATCCTGCAAGTATGAAGTTGTGAAAGGCTCCTCACCCCTCTCAGAGATTTGCTAAACCTTTTTGATGTGGGCAGAGATTGCTATGAGTTGGGAGGAAGGTGGGTAGGCTGTGGATGGGGAGAGAGTTGCAGGTGCTGATTTCATTTGATCTTGCCAGGCCTACCCCGCGGTTGACAGCAAGAGTGCAGACTATCGGGGGGCACAGCTCAGAGGGCTGCTGCTGAGTGACTCAGCAAGCACGGCCACCTGGGGCTTCCTCCTGCTGCCACGGGTTCCATCCAAGTAATTTCACGTTCAGGTCTAGGGTTTGCCATTGGGAATGCCTTTTCTTTTTCTAGATAGATTGGAGGGGGCAACTCACATACTTTGGGGACTAGTAAATATTGACTATTTAAGAACCACAAATTCTTTCTAGAGTCAATTTTTTTTTTATCAGGGATAGATAAATAATTATGTTTTCATTGTATATTTACGACCGAGATACATCAGCACAACACTTATTATAATAAATAGTGGTATTAATGTGTGCTTATGCTAAGTCTAGAAAATGAGAAAAAAAACTTTCTTCCAAGTAAAATTATTTTATCTGAACTTATAATGTTGAAGGAAACACAGTACTTATTTTAGCTTTTCAAGGTGAAGTAAATTACTCTTAACGTAATATATATTACAATAATAGCATCTAGTTAAAATTTCAATATGACATTTTAGTTCAATATAATACACAATCCCTGCCATGTTTTTATAAAACATTACTTGGAATGAGATATTCACATTAACTACAATTGCTGAAATGATGGATGTTTAAATCTAGTGACATTTTCTATCATTATTAAACTTCATTATAAAATAAAGCATGTGGGTAGAATTGTGGCTTGATGCTTTTGTAATTTGCTCTCTACCTTTTCAATGTACTTTTCAGTTACATCAACTGAATCATTTCATCTTACAGATGCAAAGATGAAGGGAAAGAACAAAAACATGGCCATTAACGGAAGCAGTGCAAATGTGCATAGTTAATGGAACCATTTTGACATTTTGTATTTGATTCCATGGTGTACCTACTCAAACAATTTCAATGGCATATTAGAACAAAATGCTACATTGTGCTCTTTACTAAGAATGCAAGTAATAGACTTCAAAAATTACCTTTTCACTGCAAGTATTATCTGCTGGAAATGAAGAAATGTTTTACATTACGAGAGCCTAATAGCAGCATGAGGAAGCGATGGGCTGGCATGATAACTCAGGCAGGGGAGGGGTTTGACTCTTTACTCTCCGAAATGCATGCTTTCATTTTATATACTACAAGTACATTGTTCCTCTTTAAATTCCTGGGCTTGAATGTTTTTACATCCTCTGACTGAATTGTTCCTAAACCAAGTGAAGGCTTATGCTAGTTAAGATGGAGCCCAGATCTCTATTTACTACAGGAGCAAAGTGTAGGCATAATGACTGCTTTTGAATATGTTAATTTTGAATCTGGGAGAGACACCTGCTTTATAAAAATAAGTAGAGGGTTTAAAAAAAATCTAAATGTAAGAAAAATAGCTACTTGGCCTCCATTGTGCATATTAATAGGCAGGTCATTTATTGGGGTACAAATATAGGTCCTATGGATTCTATTTAAGATGTGATTTATTATGAGTATTTTGATGTGGGATGGGAAAGGTGTGCACACATCTAACTAGCCCCAATTGGGGAGGTATACGAGGGCTGTCTGGAAAAAACATCCAGCCATAAATGCCTCTATTTTTCATATTCCATGGCTGAATATTTTCTGGACAGCCCTCACATACACATTCTATATATTCTTCATTGAAGCACTTTAAGATAGAAATATCTTATTTGATTCCCATAACAACTCTGTGAAGTAAACAGTATTTTCTTCACTTTGCTCATGTGAAAACCAAAATTCAGAGAGAAAAAGTGATTTTCCTATGAATCTGTTTGAGGAAAATGTGGTGGAGGGGAACAAAAGGGGAAATAAATCGATCCTCCAAGATCCATTGTAAGTAGGTTTTACTCGGGTTGGGCAGGCTTGGCTGTGTGTAGTCGCTGATTTGGCAATGGAAATGAGGTTGGTGGAAGAGATCGCAGCGATAAAACCTGAAGATGCTTTTGTTTTCAACAATGTGAATAGTACAAATCAACCAGATAACAAGTGATGGTATCTGATGGTAGGTTCTAGCAGAAATTGATATCAAGATCTGGCTTCCTGCATCTCCGGCGCCTTCTCTGCAGCTAACTGCACTGATGTGATTAACACACACTGCCCACCGTGGGCAAAAGCCCAGTGCTGACCTCAGTGAATCTCTGTCCTGGTGCCCTGGGATTTGGATGGAAGAGAGCCAGGAAGAATCTAGGTCAGAGCTACAGGGAAACTCAAAGACCTACTTC
Source organism: Lyroderma lyra (assembly GCA_004026885.1). NCBI lineage: Eukaryota > Metazoa > Chordata > Mammalia > Chiroptera > Megadermatidae > Lyroderma > Lyroderma lyra. The sequence goes on from PVJL010008014.1 coordinate 57,687, forward strand.
TGTAAAAGAGAAAAAAATGAGGTGCTGTGAGGAGGGAAGCCCATTGCGACCTCGTGGTCACTGCCTTCTAGTCTATACTTTCTCTTGCAATGCAGCTTGCAACCCAAGTTTCTAGCTCTTGGGCCACTGCTAGCACCACATGGGCACCAAGCATTCAGGGTGTCTCTTGGTCCTGTTGCTCAAGATGGGCCTTCTACAAAAGTTCACCCTCTTCATTGCTTGTCTCGTCATTAGCAATTGTTTGGAAGCCACAAATTATGTAGAAGAAAATAAGAGGGCCTAAATGGGAAAAAAAAAATTTCTGTGTTAAATGAAAGAAGAAAAATGATAAATGCCTACAAATACCCAAAGTGCCAAAAAACATTTTTCTATAGAAATAAAAATTAATCAGTTCATTATGCTTATCTTAAACGTAAAGCAATGAAGTAATAATATTAGTTTACTTGAAATTCCCAATCTTAGTGTCCTGGCCAGTTCTGCAGAGAATTGAAACAAGCATGCGTGCGCGTGCGTGCATGTGTGTGCGTGCGCGTGCATGCGTGTTTAAGGGGACAAAAGGTACCATGTGAAACTTATTCTTTATAACTAGCTTCTACCTTACATAAAAAATTTCCTCTTTTAGAGCAGCATGTAAGCCAGCTTATGTTGGAAGAGAGCACACAATAGTGACCTCAGTACTCAGTATACACCAGCTAGTGAGATTCTTTTCTTAACAATTTCCATTTTAGATTAAGTATATCAACAACCAATGTGTTTTTCTTAGTTTAGAAGGCATAACGTTATTTCCTGAGCTGTAACTCATCTCTGCAGATTGATTTTTAAACTGGACATTTCTTTAGTCCTCGAGTAAATCCCACATCTCCGGAGAGAGCAAGCTCTAGTTTCTTTAGGGAGAAACAATTGCCACACTGGTTGACAAACTTCTAAAGACTAATTTTCATATAAGAGCATCTGCCATAAACTGAAGGCTGGTCTTCTTAGGTGAGCAGGGGACTCATCGTTAGCTAATTGGATATGTGGTTTGTCACAGAAGGCATTATGGAGTCCGGGCATTAAGCTAGGGCTGTGCAGTGATGCTGCCTGGGGAGGGCCAACATGACAAATGACAAAGAACTGGAAGGGTCAGGAGCCTATATACTTCACATTAGCATGGATGTGTTGGGGGTGGGGTGGGGTAGGAGATAGAAGTGCTAATGGTGGTCTTCAGAAACTCAGTTCCATACACATAGATAGTGGGTGGGGACTCACAGACTAAGTTAGTAGCTTTCAGTACACTTGAGGCTTGATTCTTACTGGCTCAAGGTCAGAAAAATACTAAGCGTCAGGTCCCTGGGTGGAGCTGGACTGATGGATCACAGGCAGTCAACACAGCTGATCTTTCATAAAATGTGAACTACAGAAACATATGAGGCTGATGTGCTCCCCCACTTACACGTTGCAGGTAGAGAATTGATTGGGACAGATTATTGGCAGAGTTTTGCCTTGATGGGCGCTACTCACAAGGACAACTGAAAGGTTTGTAGAGCGTTTTCTTCACGAGCGATTCAGATGCTGGAGCTACAGAAGGTGAAGTCTGGGTCTCTGCTGCCTCAAGGGCAGGGAACTACCTTCGCTGATTCCCAGGGGGCCGCATGTTGCCTAACTGATGCCAGGTAGACAGGTGGGTACACAGAAACAGTGCCCTATTTAAGCATATGCTTCTTTGTGGAAGCTGACAATAATAATACTCGTTACAATTGTCATTCAGTAAACACATGCACGTATTTTGGTTGTTCAATATGCAAAGAATGAGTGCCATGGTATACCTATAACTCACATTTGGACCTGTACCTTAAGGAACTGAAGTGTTACCTAAAATGAAAAACAGCATCTTTCTTAAGAGAAACTTGAGAAAAAACATGCTCCAGAAAAATCTGACATTGAATTTCAGAAAACATTTCTGTCTAAAACTGTAGTTTTCAAAATACAGTATTTTTAAAATGTAAACTATGTTACTTAAATTAATCACCCAACCCGTGTCTTAAGTTCTAGGCATATGCATTGGCAATTATATACAACAAAGAAGAAAAACTGCAAAAAAATGATCACCTGATGTGTGAGTAGTTAAGAGAGACAATGATGCCAGGTGGTGCCTTGGTGCATAATAACGAGAACAGTATGTCAAAGCACAGCAATCAATACCAAAGAAAAATCAACATGTATTCAACATCATTCTTACAGTGTTAAGCTGATTATCCACTTCAAGTAATGGAGGCAATAAGATGAATGTGTCAGCAGCCTTGATTTTTCTCTTTTAGAATGCAGAGCTGGGTATAAAGGTTAACTGATGTCTTATACTGCTCATCATTCCTTATCTCCGTCATAGATTTCCAAGGAAAGAGACGTCTTTTTCAATGACTGATTAATTCCTACATTGTTTCTATCATCTTGAAACCAAGCTATCAATGTAAAGAAATGTAAAGAGAATAATTTGTGATTGTTCAACTGTACACACATATACATAAATACCTATACATAATTGTGAAACATAGACACATATATGTACACAAACACAACATTTTTGTCATGTGAGGCTTCAGCGGCATGAAACTTCAAACAGATTCTTTTAGAACAGACTCTCCTGTACTCCTAAAGAGGAAGCATGGTCTGTATGAAGCTTGTTCAACCTGCAGCTCATGGGTCACATGTGGCCCAGGATGGCTTTGAATGTGGCCCAAGATAAATTTGTAAACTTTCTTAAAACATTATGAGATTTTTTGCCACCATTTTTTTTTAATTATTTTTATTTTTATTTTTTAGCTCATCAGCTATCATTAGTATTGGTGTATTTCATGTGTGGCCCAAGACAATTCTTCTTCCAATGTGGTCCAGGGAAGCCAAAAGGCTGGACACCCCTGGTCTATATGGACCGAAGGAGACTGGCACTCCACTTTCAGAGCTGAAAAATGGGCTTGAGAAACCCCACAATGAGCAATTTATCCAGGTGCCCATAGGGATTAGAGAATGTCTATTGCCCTAAGCCTTTGAAGACAGCATGGCAGTCCACACTGGTGAGACATTTGGTTACTTCATCACTCTACTTCATCATTATGAAAGCTTGAAATCTCTAATGTGTTAGCTTATGACCTTTGTTGTTTTGTACCCTTCATGAAAGAAGATCATTATAATCTGATTGTCTCAACTTCCTAGTCACAAAACCTAAAGTGCTCAGTTCCTTTAACATCTCTTAGAAAATTCCTTAGAATCTCTTTGTCAAGATTTTGAGCTGAACTTCTCTATGCCTACAGACCTACTAAAGTCTCCATACCTTAGCACTCTACCCTTACTTCAGGGGCCATTTTAAGTTGTACCCCCTCCACAGACCATTACCCTGAGAATTATCAATGTTTCCTTCCTTTGAACTTCTCACAGTAATTCGTAAACACATGGCAAGCACGTAATAGCATAGGCTCTGTAGTCAACAGCTCTAAATCTGACTTCTAGTTTTGCCATTTCCTTTGGACAAGTTGTATAACACATCTAGGCTACTTCAGAGAAATCGTATATAGGCAAGTTGTGAGGAAGATTAAATGATTAAATACAGGTGAAGCATTCAAGTCAGGGTACACGATAAGTTTTCCATAAAAATTAGCTTTCATTTTACTACAGATGTGTTGCTCTTTTGTATTGCCTCATGTTCCCTATCTATCCAAGGGCTGTACAGAAAAACATCCAGCCATTGTCAATATAATGAGAATGGTTACATGGCTGGATACTTTCCGGACAGCCCTTATAAATGCTTTATAATAGTGGGTATCCTCAAGCAGGGCCCCAAATGTGGACGTTATGGAGTCACACATGACCAGGATTATTTAGAAAGATGTAGGGCCAGCACCTCCAGTATCTATTTTCATGAAGATTCTTGGAGATTCAAGGGAAGGAATGTACCTACGGGTGGTGAAAATCAAGGGAGCAACCTTGGTGAAAGAGGCAAGTTATGCCTGGCTTTTTTCACGTGATCATGCAGTTCAGAGCCTCAAGGTTATTATCTAAGACCTTAGGTAAATGGATTCCAACGAATAGCTTATAAAAGTAATAAGAGTGTGTTAAGAAAATCTCTGAAACATACTGAAGGCAAATGTCACCATGAGATGAGAATATTTTTCCATCTATTTTAGTGAAGTGACTACTGAAGCATTCAGGGTACACGTAGAGGAACGAGTTGCATATAGTACCATGGCACATGGTCAGCCACAAGGAGAAGGGAAGGCCACCATCATCTCTGGGACTGAGGGACCTGGGTACTGGGCTTCACTTCTTCTGTATGCTGTAGGCTCAGTAAATATCAGAGAATTGAGTGGGACTCACATGGCCACAATAGGGTACAAATGAGAAGGATACTGCACAGTGTCCAGAAGAATAGACTTCCTAGCACATTTTGATATGATAGCAGAACCCTGAGGTTTCCTTAGTTGGTTGGATGAGTTTAAGGTAGGAGGAGATTGCCATGTTTTACACAAGAAGGTTCATCTCGAAAAGGACTGTTATCATGATGCTGTTATTTGGCCAGAATTTATGAGACTTGGAGCAGCTGGAATTAAACATTTTCCTCACAAGCACGTAGTAAATCCTTGGATGGGAGAGGCTTACCCATCTTTATTAGTCTGCTCAGCCTGCCGTGCAGAATACCGGAGCTTGGATGGCTTAAAGACAGTTCTGGAGGCTGGGAGTCTGAGATCAAGGTGCAAAAGGGGTTGATTTCTGGTGAGGCCTTTCTTCTCGGTTTGCAGATGGCCACTTCTCACAGCATGCTCACATCGCCTTTCCTCTGTGTGCATGCACTCTTGGGGTCTCCCTTCCCACAGGGACACCAGTCCTATTGGATTAGGCCTCTACCCTTATGACCTCCTTTATCCTTAATTACTTCCTTAAAGGCTGTATCTTCTACAGTCACATTTGGGGTTTGGGCTTCAACTTATATATTTGGGGGGTAACAATTCAGTCCATGGCATTCTGCCCTCTGGTCTGCCAAATTTCATGGCCTTCTCACATTAATAATGCATTCACCAGCCCCAACAGCTCCAGAAGTCTTAACATATTCCAGCATTAATTTAAAGTTCAAAGTCTTATCTAAATTTTGTCTAAATTAAGTATAAATGAGGCTTGAGGTGTAGTCATCCTGGGGCAAAATTCCTCTCCAGCTGTGGACCTGTGAAACCAGACAGTTAGGTGCTTCCAAAACACAATGGTGGGACTGGCATGGGGTAGACATTCCCATTCCAAAAGGGGAAATTGGGAAGAAGAACGGGTGATGGATTTCAAGCAAGTCCAAAACCTAACAGGACAAATTCCATTGAATCTTAAGGTTCAAGAATAGTCCTTTCTGGGTTGATGCTCTACCCTCCAAGCCTAGCAGGGAGGTGACCTTGCCTTCCAGACCCATTGGGGGTGTGAGTAGGGGTAGTGCTGTTCACTGAAAATGAGGAGGAGATGGCCTTGTCCTGGGGCTGGTGTGCTCTGGGCCTGTGGTGGCAGGAGTAGCCCTGCTGATCTAGGAATCACCCTTGGGGCCATTATTCTCTTTATTGAAGGTTAATTCATGTTTGTAGGTAGAGAGCACTGTTGTTCCATCCATTTTACTGTTGTAAAATCCCAGAAGGGCCAAAGCTTTCCTGTGCCCTTTAGTCCAAATGGGCAGTGTCAGATCTGGTACAATTCCATCTCCATTCCTGGCTTCTGCTGAGATGGCTGATTAAATCCACGGGTGATCTCTTTATGTAGTGACGGTCTAGCTAGCCACACTGTTGGTGTTTTCTCAGAACATACTTTCTCATTTTTTGCAATACAGATAGGCTGAGAATTTTCCCAAAATTTCCAAATAGTTTTGGTTCCTTTTTGCTTAACAATTTCTTCCATTTATCTCTCTTTTCTCGCACTTTACTATAAGCAGCGAGGAGGAACCAGGCTGCAGACTTTGCTTAGAAATCTCCTCTGCTGAATAGCCGAGGTATTAGCACAAGTTCTACCTTCCACAAAACACTAGAGTACAATTCAGCCAAGTTCTTTTCCAGTTTATAACAAGGATCCCCTTCCCTCCAGTAACATGGGGGTCATTTCTGTCTGAAACTTCACCAGAAACGCCTTTAACATTCATTTTTCTATCAACAGTCTCTAATTTAGGCTTTTCCCAACATGCACCTCAAAACTCTTCCAGCCCTTAACCATTACCCAGTTCTCAAGCCTCTTCCCCCCTTTTTAAGTAACATGGAACACTTGCATGCTTTCAGCAACACCCTACTTCTTGGTACCGAAATCTGTATCAATCTGCTTGGATTGCCATTATGGAATACCACAGACTGAGTGGCTTGAACAGTAGAAATGTATTTTTTCACAGTTCTGGAGGCTGGATGTCCAAGATCAAGGTGCTGGCAGGGTTGGTATCTGCTGAGGTCTTTATTCCTGGCTTGTAGACGCCCATCTTCTCACTGTGTCTTCATGCTCCTCCACGCATGTGCACTCCTGCTGTATCTTCCTCTTCTCATAAGGACATCAGTCCTATCAGATCAGTCCTATCAGATTAGCGCCATGTCTCCTTCAACCTACTTACCTCCTTAACGGCATAGCTCCAGATATAGCTGCAAATGTATTATAGTTAGGGCTTCAACATATGGATTTTGGGTGGACGTATCCTGTACATAACATCACTTCTATTTTATTAAACACAGGTTTATTGCAGGGGATACATTTTTATTAAGACTGGATTGTTATATAGCAATCAGGGGAAATGGATTAGAAATAACACTGAAAGTATGAAGATTAAAATGGTCTCAAATAATACAGGATTTATAATACTAAAATTCGATCAGTTCACCAGAAACACCACCCTCTTCACCAAGGTTGGAACTTTCACAGGATGTACGAAGTCCCTAGAAGATGAAAAACTGAGAGAATTTCATTCTTTCAGTGAGCTGATTGGGAAAATTGTAAGGAAAGAACAAAATTAAGGTATATGTGATTGATGACAAAGAGTCCAGGGAAATGCAGACCCCATAAGACCCCAGAAGGATTTAGCTGGGCATATGGTTCTAATACTCAGTAAATCACACATCAGCCACAGGACAATGAAAACAAAGAATGCCAAAGAATCGTAAAAGGCTTGTTTGAAATGTCAATTGGTACCTACTGCTTTTGATAAAGTTTTTATATTCTAGAAATATTAATTCTACTTGATGAATATATTTCAAAAAGTAACTCAAAAATGGAAAAGTTAGTAGATACCATTTCTTTAGTGTATAGCAGTTGGTTTAGTAAAATTAGGAATAACTGCATTATGAGCAGTTACATAATCTTAAAAAATGAAGTAATACAATATGCACTAAAATACAAAGTGCTTATGGCATTATATTAAGAGAGGCAATTCAGAATTAAATATATATAAGTATATATCACATACTTTTGGTTTTATATATAATATTTGCATAAATATATTAATATGAAATTTTATAAGTAAATAAATATATATACTTTTGCATAGCTTTTTATATATCTAAGAATCTATATATATATACTTTATACAAGGGCTGTCTAGAAAAAATTCCGCTATTGTCAATATAATGAGAATGGTTACTTCGTCGGATACGTTCTGGACAGCCCTTGTATATATCGGGGTGCCAAAAGATGTACACACATATTAAGAGACGTTACCTATGTATTACTTTTAAAAGTTGAATTGAATTCAACATACAGTAGCAATGTGTAGTATGATGTTCGTTCAAAAGATGGCATTAATCAAATAAATGCTAGCGTCACCATGTGACAGGCCAGTCAAAGAAAATGATGGGAGCACAGTTGTCGTTTGAGGAGCACAAGACCATTGTGAAGTGGTATTTGAAATTTGAGAACATTGTTTGAGTTTCCCCCGTGTTCTCCTGAATTAACACCCCTTGACTTCTACCTATGAGGGACCTTAAAGAATGGGGTGGACCATAGAAAACCAGCTACACTGGTGGTACTTCACGAAAAAACTGGAATGGAATGAGCAGTGATACAAATGGACATTTTGGTCAATGTTGTTCAAGCAGTAGTTCGTCGTAACCAGAAGTCTCTGGACGCTCATGGTCATCACTCTGAGCACCTCTTGTAATTGCAGAAGTCAAACGTGACTTGTATTCACCTTTTGTTATTGGTGTACGAGGTTGGACAATGAATTTCACAAACTCATCCTAGAAAAGGTGCTACACACCTCATTGCTGAGTATCACTACGGTCACCCCCGAAGTGCTCCCCTTGGGAAGCTGTGCACCGACGCCAGCGCCTGGGCCACCCTTCAGGGCAATATTGGAACTCTTTTTCTGGAATGGCCATCGGAGCTGTCATTGGACCCCAAATCTGACAATTAAGTTTGTTAACTTGCCAGGAAGAGCTTACATTGGTAGCTCTGTAGAAACAACTTGGTGAGGTATCGAACTGTACAAACCTCACGACTTGTCTTCTTTCCTCTTCCTCCTCAGGCAACGCCCATAATTTCCTCAATAAGTAACTGAAATTATTTGAATCTTAGTTTTCTTAACTTTTCAACAAATAGCAACTAAACCGTTATAAAGTATTTGAAAGACATAAGGCAGCAGAAGAAAGAGCAAAGAGGTTTGACTTAATTCTTTGTGGAAATGTGTCACTCAGGTCATTCTTACATATCTTCTATGACAGCTGTTATGTAAAGATTGCAAATAAAAGGGAAAGAAAATAAATCATTCCTGTGCCTATGGAGCAGGAAAGAAAATAAAGATAAGGAAAAGATAGAATAGAAATAAAGTCAGTCAAGATAAAAAACTGTGCTTTTCCTTCCTTCTCACAGGATACTCTGGGTCCCTTTATTCTGCAAGAATGTGACACGATGCTCTGGAATACTAGGAGATAGGAGGAGCCCATGTGAACAATGAGCTGAATTTTTTCCTGCCTCTTCTAAAATTGGTCTGCAGCAAACTGAAAAGGAAGCTATGATTGCCGTATTGGAGCATCTCTCCAGAATTCAAACCAAGACCGAACTGCCCTATGACAAAACTAACCTGAAATAAAAGCAATCACAGCTTACAGAAGACATTTTTACTCCTCTTTATTTTAAATGATATTGTAATTTTAATCTAGTTAATTGAAATTTGAAGTGGACAAGGTTAAGCATTAATTGTGAACTATGAGAAACTTGAATTTTCTGAAACTGTAGCCTTCCCCCCCCAGCCTGTGGTGGACAGAATCTGAGAGTAGGCATGACTACAGGGTTTGCTTTGGAGACTCTGGTGTGGTTGCCATGACAACTAAACTTTAGATCATTGTTGTCTACATGGAATTACAAAATGACAGATGGTCCATTATGAAACTGTACATATTTGGAGATGAAAAGAAAATACATCATTCTGAAGTCCAGTCATTGTTCTCTTGCAAAACAGCGGGGATATGATAGCTGAGTGGGGGTGAGAATAAGAACCAGAACGAAAAGGTTAAAATAAAACTTGACCCGTCTTGAAACCCTGTCAGCTGACTTGAAGACTGCTTATAGGTCTCTGTCTCTTCCCACCCATATACAGGATTCTACCCTATCCTGTATTTATTTGGCACCATGTGGCACATGTTTGAAATTTCCTCCATTACAACTATAGTTTAGGAAGCCAAAATAAAACTAGTTAAAGACAACAGGGGAAAACTCCTGTATAAGTACAAATGGGAAGGTTTGGTTTTCTTACTCACCCTTTGGTGCTGGATGGTGGAGATGACTGAATGACTAGACAGGCTGGGTATTCTGGGTATTTTCCCTTATAGGCCTATTGAAGATGTAATACATGGGATAAGATCAAACTTCGAACACATGATGTGAAGTTCTAAGCTAGCCCCTTAAAAACTTCATTGCAGATCAGGAGATAAGTCTAGGGGGGAACTATTGTGAAAGGGTTAGCAATTTTGGCTAAGCTGGTGGGCTCAGTATGGGTGAACATTATGATGTATCTGTCGAATGATACTGTCACCAAAATCTTGATATCCAGACAAAGGAGGTAATCAGTTTATGATTCAGTGGTTATTTTTCAGGATGTTTGCAGAAATGTGCCCATTTATCTATCATCTATGTATTTGTCCAACCTCATCTTTGCTACCTATGTATAAATAACTGAAACCCCCTGATAATGAGTGGATCTTAGGTCATGCTGTAAGGCATGTGTTCATGGTACTCAACAAATTTTACCTGTTTTTAAATATATGAAGGATAGTGACACAGGAGGGAATTTTTTGAGGTTCCAAGGGGGAAGAAATAGTTCAGCTCCATAGTTTGAAAACTTTCTGGAAGTCAAGCTTTCTCAAAATAGCATGCTGCCTGAGTGGGTAGTGAATTCCCTTTCATTAGAAGTTATCAAGCATCAGTGTTTGGCCTCATGGCAGGTGTGTTGTCAGGACTCAGTTATCAGATGGGAGCCTTAGCTAGATGTCGGCAAGGCCTGCTCCGGCGTTGACATCCACTCTTCTAAGGTCTCCGAGTTGGCCCTGTAGTGCTCATCAAACTCTTGTCTTCTTCAGGCCCAGACACTTCTATGGCAGAGCCCACAAATCATTCACAAAATTGGATAGTGCAGTTGAGAATGAGTGAATTTCAGGAAAAGGCCAGCATGACTCTATTTATTCTTTTTATGGCTATTTGGTATATTTTTAACCTTGGCCTCTGAGGATGTAAAGTCAATACATTAACCCCGACAACATTACCTCTTTTCCAAAGATTCTTATTTAATTAATAGAAACATAAGGCTTGTCAAAATGAGGAAATGAAGCCATTTCGCCTTTCTAAAGAGCTCCAGTAGTAAATCAAAACATATTACATTGAATAACGCTTTCTCATGTTTTAGTAGCATAACATTTATTGAAAAATAGTTTTGCTGGTTAGAATTTTTGTTGAATGCCATAAAATATTATTAAAAAATCTTTAATCTTGGGAGATATCTATATGTGGTATTGCTAACACATACACAAATGTGTAAGTACTATTCATTTTTCACATGTTGGCATGTTGTAAAATTCTGTTTTCTTTTCATTCCTAGATGTTGTAAATAAACTGGCTCTGTACAGTAGGTTTTTGTCAGACTCCCCGAAAGACAATTTTATTTTATAGCATATCCTAGAGTGACAGCCAGAAACTGTTCTGCACCACCTCAGTACAAACAAAATTAGCTTTTCACAATATTTTTGCAGATGTTAAAGGTCATTAATAGAATGAAACCAGATGACTGAAGCAATACATTTGGAATGATTGGGCTTTATTTTTCTCGCTAGCTTAAAGACACAGAGTTCCATTTTCTCTCCATCTTGGCTGCATTTCAATTTTTTTTCCAGTTATTTAATGGTTTCCAAAATCAGAAAAGTAGAAGTGGTAGGATATGTATTTCTTGGCTTATGCCACCTTGCTTGTTTGACAGAATTAAAATTTTATGAGGATGAAAATCGTATTAACGGTTCAAAAAACCCCACTCTGTTTAACAATTGCCCAAGCTTTCTGTTTTTACTGAGGTCAAATTGTTGTTATGAATCATTTGAAATTCTCTTTTTAATTAAAAAGAAGATAATTAACTGGAAGACATGCTGCTTGGTTTCTCTTTCAGAATAAAAAAGAAAAAGTATTTTTTTAAAGTACAGTGACTTGTTGATTAAAGGATGCTGGGTGCTTTGCTAGGACAGAACGGGCATGCTGCCCGTCCATCCTGTTTTATTTGTAGCATCTGGCCCACAAGTAAAGACGCTGCAGAAAATACTGACGAGTGGATATGTTTATGTTAGCAATATTTACAGATCAATTTGAAATAAGTATGCTTTCCAGAATAATCCTGCCTTTATTATTCAGTAAGGGATGATTTGAAAAATAATTTTCATCATGAAAGTTTAGAAAACACACATTATTTCACTCCATATTTTAGTGAGAATGAAGTAGCAACAAACATGGGGTCCTGGTTGGCCTGGGGTACTTGTGTACATGTGGCTTATGTTGAAGGAATTTGTGTGTCGTTCTCCTACGAGGGACAGAGCAGTGTCCCCCAGCGCCCCCCTGTCCCTGCCCGTCCAGTACAGCGAACCACACAGTAGGGTTAACTCTTCTGCAGAAGAAAGGCTCCGGGAAAGCGAGAGGATGTAGGACTCAAACACGGGCGATGGGTGTGTGGCGGCGGTGACACTCGCCCCGGGGGCCTGTCAAAGGGGAGGCAGACGGGGTGAGCAGAGGGAACTGTGAGGGCAGCTGAGGGCTGAGCCAGATGGCTCAAAGTCATAGTGCTCGGCTCGCTTTCTCTTTGCTATCTCCCAGGACGAGCTTTTCTCCCATAGTTGAAAAATTAGCCGTGATGCAGGGAGTCAAGCAAAGAACACTGTGTGCTTGTTTGAGCCAGGGTGAAGCAGAAGGGACTTCTGTCCCCTCCCGCATTGAGGACAGCAGGGTGGTGTCATTTCTAGGTAGCAGGGTCTGCCTGCCCCTTCCTATTGGAGGTTTTTTTTCTGACAGATTCTGACCACTGGTGATTCCGTTGTTGAATTTTGTGAACATTTACAAGTATGTTTTGATTCTCATTTTTTTTCTGATGGCATTGTTAAAAAATGACCGAAATGTAAAGCTAAATTTCCCTTTAACTGCTACCTCTCTATCTTTTCCTTGGAATCCATAATTATGAATTTGATGTGTACTCTTAATATTCATTATAATATACTTATGTACAAACATATAAAAAGTAGAAGGTAGCAGTATTTATTTTTGTGATTTTATGTAAAAGAAAATCTGCATAAATTTTATTTTGTGAACGTTTTTCTGCTAATAGGTCAATTCACCCAAAATATTTTTAACTTTTACCATGATAATATAAAGAGATAGTTGCCCTTTAATTATTTGAATGTTATCATGTGTAGTGTGTTATTGAGATTTTAAAGGTGTTTGGTGTAAAATAAGAATCTACCTTTGTAATCTTTCTTTTTTTTTTTTTAAATTCATTTTTATTGTTAGACTTATTGGGGTGACATCTGTTAGCAAGGATTACATAGGTTTCAGGCATACAATTCTACAGTGCATTGTCAACTTGATGTACAGTAAGTTCACCACCTAATGTGACTTCTCTTTCCATCACCTTATATTTAGCTTACCCCCCTCCTCTCCCACCCCCTCCCCTTTCTCCCCTCCCTAACCTACTCGTCCCCAAATAAACATTAAACTATTGATTGTGTCCATGGGTTATTTGTTTGTTCATTTATTTTTTCTTTGCTTTCAGTTTTATATTCCGCATATGAGTGATGTCATACAGTTCCTTGTTTTTTCTGTCTGGCTTATTTTGCTTAGCATGATGATCTCCATGTCCATCCATGTTGTCGCAAATGGCAATATTTCATCTTTTCTTACAGCTGAGTAATATTCCATTGTGTAAATGTACCACAGCTTCTTTATCCAGTCATCTGTCGCAGGGACCTTTGGTTGTTTCCATGTTTTGGCCACTGTGAACAGCGCTGCGATGAACATTGGGGTACATAAGTCTTTGCGGACAAAGGTTTTCAAGTTCTTTGGGTA